>CANXYC010385007.1:0-52581 GCA_948193065.1 Aleurites moluccanus
CCCCCCCCCCCCCCCCCCCCCCCCCCCCCCCCCCCCCCCCCCCCCCCCCCCCCCCCCCCCCCCCCCCCCCCCGCTGAGGAATATATATATATATCTCCTGGAGTCAAAAAGGCAAACAAGCAGCAAGATACAAATTCCACACGTCCACTAAATATTAGAAAAGGAAAAACGAAAACACTGTCTCATGCCACCCTTAACACCTGGAACAACAACTTTATGTTAGAATTTAATGGATGTATACATTGTATATCTATATAAATAATATTAATTGTATATCATATGCTATCTTAAGGTTTGGCCCAAATTAAAGTGGTCTAATAAAGTTTGAGGTTCAATGGGCCTGAATATAATTCATCATAATTCATATCTTCACCAACACATTGTATTTTCTGTTACATAGTCCAATTTGATCAATTGGCAATCAGAATACTGCATTTCAGATAAAGTGTATTACATGCAGCAATTATTTTTTTTATGGCACACAACAATTGGAAAAGAACAGGATTTCAAATATTAACTGTGAACCATTTGCAAAAATATGTGTTAGCTTATATTGAAAAGGGGTGCAAGCAAACTAGCACAACCAATCATGTTTGTTCATGAAGTTATAAACGTGTTTGAAAAAAAAAATGAACTCATTAAGTAAACAAATAAAGATGAACATATGTGAGTTCCACTCAATTATGTTCATTTTAGGCTCATTATGTTTAGATTAGATGATTGTTTAAAACTTGATAAGCAATGACCTTTAAACTATTTACTCTTTATCAATTAATTTAAAAATTAAAAGAACATTATCTTTAACTTATGCTGCACTTCTTAACATTTTGCATTGTTTCAGATTCATTCCCCATTCACCAAAGAAGTGAATTTCATAAACAGATATATACTGTATAGGCTTGTGAAAACAAGGACCAGCATTTGTTATTGCATAGTTGCAGTAACATTCATAATTCCATATGCACTTAAACTCTATCAAAGTTTTAATCTATTATAGTCAGCCAATGCATCAAATATTTGAATATCAGGCAAAAACAAATCAGGGAAAAAATGGTCAAAACTCACCATTTTCAAACTTGTCCTTAAAACTCCAAATTGGACATCTAAAACTTTAATTGCCTTGCTTTGAAAGCTTTTGCAAAGCTTCCATTGAAGAATTTGTGAATCTGGAAAACAACAACGGGTTACAAACAGTCAAGAAACAAATGGCTATACAAGAAACTTAATACTATTAACAAGCTTCACCACTTAAGTTTAAGCATGCATAGATCATGCTTATAAACCTTATCAATCCCTGTAAATAATGTCCATAACAATTTATGGTGGATTAAAAGCCCATAACAAACTAAACAATTACCTTCCACGACCTCTTCCCACAAAGACAAACTCCCATCAGCACAAATGCATGCTACTGCATCACCATGTTCAGGTGGAATCCAAACAACCTTCACAATACCATCTTCATGAACCTAAACCAAGCTCATAATAATAAAAAATACGATAATTAACACTACAAGGACATCATAAAAATTGAGAGCCTCATTTTTAAGACTTAAAATCAATGAAATCTACACATATTTTACAAAATTCCATTGATTTTGCAGCTGGAAAATTATTAGCAGAGTCCATATTAATACGCGAATTGATAGGTAGACATGTGGAAGACCAATGAAAAGACTCAGGAACTCACTAACCCTAATTTTGAAGGTGCACGTGAAGGGGGAAGAAGCAGGGTCACGAGGATCGAAGATGGAGAGACTACCGTCGACGGAGCCAGTAGCCAACCTCTGCGCACAGTAGTTCCACGCGGAGCAGGTCGTTCCTTTATCTAGCGTTGCCACTGATTTCTCCATCTCCGTACACTCTGGAGCTTGAAGCAAACTGTCTAGCTCTAAAACCTCCTGCCGTGTATCTATGATTTTGTTAGGCCCAAAGTCCATGAACATAGACAAAGTTTGACGCTTGGCCCAGATAAATATATTTCTAAAACATGTGTTTTGTTTGTGAATTGAATATCAAATAGTGCTGTGATTTTCTTTACTATATTACAAGCAATAAAATATCACAGTTATACATAGGAGATAAGAAATTAGAGATTTTTTTTTTTTAAATCTAATTTCAACTATGATCAAATTTTATTTACCCTGGCTCAATACGGCTTCATCGTTATATTATTTTATATAAATATATAAAAAAAATAAAATACTAAAATCATAAGTAGAACGCAAAACCTCTCTTACTTTCTAAATTATATATTAACCACCAAAACTCACAAACAATTTTATTACGATAAATTATATTTAAAGTTTTTAATATATTTTCTACTATGTTTAATTTTAAGTTAATTGGATTATATATTTAAATTTAACTCTTATTAGATGTAATATATATTTTTAGATTTTTTTCTTATAATTTATATTATTTTATTATATGCTAAAATTTTATATTCTCTTATATTTAATTCAGATATAATTTTATATAAATTTTAAAAAATTAAATAATATTATTGTGATTCATGTTGTATCAGTTATAAGAATATCTATTTTAATTAGATTCAAATTTGAACAGTGAATAAGGTACGATTAATAGTATTATATCAGACTTGTTTTAATAAAAAATCAAATTTTCTAATGAAATAAGCGATTATTTCAGATGAAATATAATTATAAAATAATTGTTATAAAAAAATAAAAATAAATTAATATAAAAATAAATTAAATAAAAAAATTAAAATTTTTAAAAAAATTATATTTTATTATCGTTATTATTATTTTAAATGATAAATTAAAATTTTCACTGTTTATATATTTAATTATTTTTAAATTTATTTATTTAAATTTTATTTTTTAATCATTGTTATTACAATATTCATTAAAAAATAGATAAAAAATAATTTAATCCGACTAATCATTGATATATATATATATATATATATATATATATATATATATATATATATATATATATATATATAACATGAATTAAAATTTTATAATTTTAAAAATTATTATAATAATATTAAACTTAAAATTCATATAAAAAATTATTAAATACCTGTGATGTACATACAATAAAATAGAATAAATTTCCTCCCCTATAAAGGAAAAAGGAAAATTTAACTCAACCAATAATTAAGACACCTCCTTACATCTCATGGACACCAAAAAAAGAAATTCAAATACAAAATAAATAAAAAAAATACATTAAAAAACTATTTTTTGTGGTTTTTCCATAAGTTGGCCACATCAGCCAGTGACTTGGTAGAAGATCCATCTTGGCTTAAAACCTTCATAGCATCATTTTTAAGTTGTTTCATTTTATTCCTAAGCACTTTTCCTTCTTCTCCTTCAAGAATTGCCTTTGCATAATTTGCAATATCTTCTTTACCCACTAACCCATTATTTTCATTTACTTTCACCCTCAAAGCAACCTTTAAATCCTCAGCTAACAATACTGAATTCATTCTTTGTTCTGCATAGAGGGGCCAAGCAATTAAAGGCACACCATTTACAATACTTTCCAAGATTGAGTTCCACCCACAATGGCTCAAGAACCCTCCAATAGAACCATGGCTCAAGATTTGAGCTTGAGGAGCCCAAGAAGAAACCACCATGCCCACCTCGTTTGTCCTACCCAAAAACCCTTTTGGTAAAAAATCAAAAGGGTCATTATTTGTGATGTTTTCAGTACCAAAGTAAGTTGCATTTGCAACTCTATCATGTGGGGTCCTAACAACCCAAACAAATCTTTGTCCACTCATTTCCAATCCAATGGCTAATTCAATCAACTGATGATGTGATAGTGTCCCACCGCTTCCAAAAGAAACAAACAACACTGACTCGTTCGGTTGCTTATCTAACCACCTCAAGCACTCGAATTCACCTGCAATCTCATTACGGGTCGAATCGATCCTTGTGAGCGGTCCAACCGGATAAATTGGAGGCCAACTACCTATTCCTTTATTATCCTCCATTAAAGCCTTAAAAGCACCCGGTTCCAAATCCATAAAACTATTAACTAAGATCCCAGCAGCCAACGGGTATTGTTTGCTAATGTGAAGGAACCATTTATATGCATCATCTTTTTTATTCTGAACCGGGTCAATAAGATCTGATCCACGAACCGGCACACATCCAGGAAATTTGACCGGTTCAGGCAAATCCCTATACTCACAAGAGAATTTGTCAAGGTTAGGCAAATGCAATACCAAAGACAACACCATAGCTGTTGTAGGGAAGAAAATAAAAGGCAATACATCAAATTCTTTAGCGATTTCAATAGCATCCGTACCAAAAAGGTCAACTATAAGGGCTACTACTCGAGTTGACCGAGTTAAATCCTTAAAAGATTGGCGAAGCGTACAGAGAGATCGAGACAAGCTTAATGCGATTCGAGTCTCGATTTTAACTTCCTCAGGAAGGTCATCAAAGCTCACCGGAGAAAGAAAAATGGAGGAGATGGCATTGTTGGGTAGAGCTTGAAGGAGTTGCCTTTGTGATTTCATGGGTGAACCATCGTTTGGTACAAGGAAGGTTACTAAGAAGTTGTGTTGGTTAACTAGTCTCTTAGCTAATTCAACAAGTGGGATCAGATGGCCCATTCCTGGAGTTGGCACAATGGCTACATGGGATGGTGGTTGCTGCAGGGTGCTTTCCATGGCCGTTTTGGGTTTTGCTCCTTGCAAGAGTAGATATGAATTGTGCGGCAGATGAGGGAACAATGAAGAAGTATGGGCTTTATAAAGAAAAAAAAGACTAGAAAAATTGTCTGACTTCTGATGAGTGATACTTAAAACGCGTTAAATATTACAATACCATATACAATACTAAAAATTAGTGAAATATTCAGAATTTTTTTTTAAGGTGTCAAATTTTTATACAGTAATATATATAATTAAGTCGATTTTTATACATTTTAAAAAAAAATTATCAAAATAAAGGGCTCAAAATATAAATAGGACCAAATTTTAATAATTGTACATTTAAAGGTTAGGGAGGATCATGTGACCCCTTTCAGCTTCTCCTTCCACAGTCATTACAAAATGAGTTTTTCATTATTTAATATTCTTTTAGATCTATAGGTGTCTTTAAATTACAAGACTAATTATCACTTGCGTATCGTGATTAATATTAATCTAAGATAATTTCATTAAAACTTTTTAATATAAATCATTTTCATTTAAAAATTCAACATTCTAATTCTTAATCACGAATATTAAATTAATATTAAATTACAAATCAATATCAAACTTATCAAAGAAAATAAATAATAAATTTTTATTTATATTGATTATAATAAATAATTAAATTTTTAAATATTTTTATAATTTAAATATTATATTATTTAAAAATTAATTTTAAATTTTATAAAAAATATCGTTTATAAGTAATGAACTGCTAATAAAAATAATAACAATGATAATTATGCTTGTTATGGTAGGTGATGTCGATGAAGCATCAGCGCTCATCTGTCATTTGTGATATCATATGCTAGACAAAGAAAATTATTGAGTTTACCGACTCTTAGATTGAGAGCTTACACATGAAAATAAGCATATGTATCATATGGTTGAATCTTCAAAAGAAAACAATAATTTCTTTCCCGGCAAAAATTCTATTGTCACAATAAAATCTGAAACTCACCAATAAATATTTTTTTAATAATATTATAATTTTTTGTATTCAATTTTTACGTTTTTAATCTGTTATTCTTAATTTATTTAATTTTTTAATTTTTTAATCTCAATAATATATATGTATATAAACTAAGAACTATTTCAAAATTTCATTTGAAATTGTCAAACTGTTAAATTTCTTAATGCATTTAAAAGGAAAAAAATTAGCACTAAAATGGAAAAAAATTAGCACTAAAATTCCCTTGGTTGGTGAAATGAAATTATAAGAAAATATTATTATTTATTTATTAATTCCATGCATGTATGGAAATTTTTAGATATTATATCAATTAATTATAATTTACTTTACATATCGAGATATAATCTAACGATAAATATATATTTTTTTTATATTAAAATAAAATTCTAATTTATTTTAAAATGAGAGTTGATTGAAATAAAACCTTTACATTCATTAGTTCATTTTTTATTTGCTCTACCAAGGATAAATGCATAAACATTTTAAATGATTTTACATCTATTAACTTAATCTGGTTTTATTTAAAAAAATTTCAAACAAAAGCAATTTAATTAATAACTCATTTACATTTCATTTTATACTTTTATTTCACTTCCATAAACTTTTCATTGCAATTACAACTCTTCTGGAATGACAGAGGAGACCGGACTTTAATTAGGTGACAGTTGAGTTCTGTACCTAAATTAAAATGGGGTGTGTGTGTGAACAATTAATTAGTAGGGCAATCTCTGAAACGGAAAGGTCAAAATATGACACTGCAGTGACCTTTCTATGTTTGAGAAAGACTTCAACCTAATTATGCACTGTATTTGACTTAGATGTTGGCAGACAACTGTTAATTTTAAATAGTTGTTATTTATTGTTATTAATTAATTTTTTTTATAAAATATAATTATTAATTAATAAATATTGTTATTAAGTATTTATTAAAATAATTATTAATTATTTTTATTAATATATTTAATAATTATTAAAAATAAATATTAATATTTATTTTTTATTTTAAATAAAATAATTGATTATTTTTATTTAAATAAATATGAGTTGTTTAAAAAAATTAAATTATAATTTTTATAAATAATAATTATTTAATTACTTAATAATTATAATTTAAAAAAAAATAAATGAGTCTGATAAAATTATTGTGAAAAAAAAATTAATTATATAATTTTTTTTTATTTAAAATACGTATAAGATTATATGATAAAATGATTGTAAAATGCATAAAAATATTTTTTTTTTTATAATTGAAATTTTGAAAAACACGTTTTTTAATTATGAAAAACATGATAAGTCTTTAGATAAAAATCACTTAAAAAAGTTTATATTTTTTACGTGTTTGGATAAAACACAACTACAAAATTTTAGTTTGGTGAATTGACAAAATACACTTGACAAAAACAAAAACGCTCTAAACTAAAAAAACGATAGTTCTATGCGTGTTCCCGACATGTGTTGCCGACATTTGGCTTTTTTTTTTTTATTTAATCTTTCTTTTGAAAAAGCACTTTAGACACTCAAATCAAAACTTATTTAAAAAGAAATTATGAGTAAATTACTACAGCATCAGTGAGATTTTTCTTAATTAATATTTTAATTCTCATTATTTAAAAATAAATATATTTAATCCTTAATATTTACTAATAAATAATACTTTAATCATTGCTAAACTTTAGTTATTGACATTTTAATTTATATAATATTTTTTATTCTCCAATTTTAAAAATATAATATATTTTAATCCTTTTAAAATACTTATTAGATTGAAATATTTAGTATAAAATATTCTCTCAAATTTATACTTTTCAATTAAGTTAAATGAATTGTTATGTTGTAAAATATTTTAATATCTCAAAATTTTAATTTTACCCCAAAACAAAAATTACTATTTTTTAAAAAAAGTACAATTAAAATGCTGATTGAAATCAATAATATCAGGAGTGTTATAATAATTCACTCAATAAATTATATAAGATCCTTTAAAAATTGTCATGCAAAAAAAATACATTCACACACAAATTAAGAAAGCCGACAAGTGTTTGTTGAAATCTACTATCTTAGGAATTATAGGGTTGAGTAGTAATAGTTTTTATTGTGTTGGTTTATTAGAGTTTAAAAAATTATTATAAAAATTTTAAAAATTTATAATATTATAGTAATTATTGTAATGATTTTAATGATATATTTTTTGTATGAAATAAAAATTAAATAGATTCAAAAAATACAATATAAATATATTAAATTTATATTATTAAAATTTAAAGGTTTAGATTTAATATATTTATAACATATATTTTTAGATTTATTTGATTTTTATTTTATACAAAAAACTGTCATTATATTTGTTGCAATAAATATTATTATATTATAAATTTTAAAAATTTTTATAAAATTTATTAGATTTTAAAAAGACAACATAATAAAATTATTTTATTTTTACATAGCAGTCCTCAGAGTATGAAGATTGAAATCTCTCTGTTTTGGGCTGGAACTCTGTCATAGGCTCTATAGCTTAATAGATTTTTTCTTTTAATCATTCGTTTTTCATTTAACCTATTAAGTTATTAAAACCCACTTGCAAGCCCTTTTCCAATCCTCGATTGCTGCAGGCTCTTATGTTAAACCCTTTCATTAATCAATTTCTCCCATTCAACTTTCTTTTGAAAACCCATCTCAAAAAATAATATAATTAATTAATTAATAAAAAATAAATAAAAACATTTTTTTTAAGAAATCAAACTCATATAATTTAGTCCAGTTTTCAAATTATAGTTCACAATAGTAATGCAGTTATTAAATATCATGTTTCATAATATAGGGATAACTATAGAAATTTAAAACTCTTTTTTACTTTAAATTTCTCAAACACCAAATGAAATAGAAAGTAATTACTCGACTGATTATAAATATAAAATGTATTAAATTCACGTACATGAAATATACTAAATAATTTTGTACATAATTAGGTAGACAATTTGTGCTGGTCGGTAGGTGATTGCATTCAAGGTTTAGTCTTGTAATAAATATCCATTGGCCCACATATTAATTCCCACACTTCACTTTAATAGAACCCATAATCTGATTTATATATGTAGGTATATTATATTCATTTCTTTTGTTGATAAAATAAGAAATCTTTGATTGCTTCTTAATGGTCCTAATGGATATAACAAAATGTTCGTCAACTCTTTAATTTGTGTAATTTCTTTTATTACGTTTTTTTTAGGAAATCAGACTTTTATAGAACCTTAACCCAGCAGATACAACCATATCATCCAGCAAAATTTTTGCCAACCCTTGAGAAGGGTTCAGTAACCAATCTTAAGTGCATGATTGAGATAAACAGCCCTTGGCTAACCAATCTGCAGCCTTATTGGCTGAATGATGGACAAAATTTACAAAACAATATTAGCAACTGAATCTTCAGTGGGAGTTTGAATTTTCAATTGAAAATCTAAAATTAATTATTTGGATTGAAAACATTATAAAAAATTGAATTTTTTAATTCAAAATCACTTATTTAAGTATTTAATAATAAAAATAAATAATTAATTTTAAATTTAATTAAATTTTTATAAATATCAAAACTCGACTTTTCTAAAAAAAAAAAAACTGTTTTTATAAAAGTACTTTTTGAAAATATAATTTTATATCATAAAAAAACACTTATTCTCTAATAAATTATTAAGTATAATGAAAATTTACTCCTATTACTCATATAAAAATATATTCGTATGTGATTAAAGTGAAAATGTACATATATAAATTCATTTTTATATAAATAAAAAAAATATATTTATATTCTACTTAATAATTTTTCTATTCTATAATGACATTCAAACACCCCTTCAATCCCCCACAGCTCACTAGAACCGAACCTTGATTTATAGCCTTGACGATTAATTCAGCATCAGACTAAAAAATGACATTCTGAACCCCCCAACGTTTTAGCCATATTGGTAGCTTCATCTTGTTCTTTTTGTCTTTTTCAGTACAAAATCATTCTAGTTATATCTTAATTATATATATATATATATATAAGACTTGCTTGCTAGTCAACTATACGCCATACAATTGAATAAAATTCTTTCCTAATCTTTCAATAGTATAATTTTATAATGGAATATAATGAGGTAGAGTGTTAATATGGTATCAATTAATCAAAAATTAATTTGGTAACTATGACAGGTCTGGTAATTTTTTTTTTTCCCAATTGTCTAATAAATTCATGCATCCTTCTCCCAAATATTGAATTACCAATTTACCAGACAAGAGATGGGATCTAACTAGTAATAATAATAACTACCTTAAAGACTGGCCTCATTCAAAAAAACAAAAGCCTAGACATGCAATATTAGAGCTGGCTGGACCACAATTTTAAATCAACGTGAAAGGGTATTCCCTTAATTTAATTGCTTCCTAGAAAAATGATAATGATTGACTGCAGAAAGCTTGACGTGTTCAGTTATGGAAAATAGCAAACATTTTGATCATTAAAATTTGTAATTATTAATCAAATAAGTATGCATGTTAGTACTCTATAATATCAGTTGTTGGCAAATTTTTCTAAAATAGAACTGTCATTCATGATGGATTTGACGAATTTATTTCTCATGTTTATCATTAATTGAAATTACCTAAATTCCGGTCCACTTAATCAATTGAAATTTAAAACCATAAGAAGAATAAGTAATTGTATAAATCAAATCAGTACTACGTATTAAGTTTAATATATATAATCTTATTTTTATACCTTCTAAAATCTTTTTAAATTAAGAATATCAAAATTTAAATTCTACAAACATTCAACAGCTAAACCAATAATCTAATATAAACAAACTCAATGTTCAAATATGGTTCTAACTTCTAACCATATATATTGACCTCATCACCAATTTCATTGTTATTCAAATTAACCATGAAATGTGGGTCAAAGTTTCAAAGCCTTAAGCAACATTGACATGCATGGAAATAACGAAAATGATATATATCCTGCTATTAGTTAAAACATTATAAAAACCACAACCCAAAAAAAAAAATCAAAATCTAACTTATTATACAAAATTAAACTATATTCATATAATCATTTGCAGACTTCTAAACAAGTAATATTAAGCACATGAAATACCAATCATGGAAGTGGGCGGCGCGGCCGCCGTGAACCTCTCGGAGTTAGTTCTCCTGACAAAAGAATTGATCTCCGGTGGCGAAAACCCACCAAAATCAATCTCAGAGACTTCAGGGATAGTGGAAAGAGCTCCGGATTTATCATAAACAACGTATTGATCACCTGTTATTCGATCTTTAAAACTTTGTTTGTTGGACTTGAAGACAGATTTGAGGAACTTGTGAAGTGAGCGAGAAATCTTGGAAGGTTTCTTGGATACAGAAGGAGGAAGAGGGGGTGGAGGAAGAGGAGCCGCCGCAGCTAGAGGTAGTGTACGGTCAGGTAAATGAGGCATAGATAAAGTTCTTGAATGAATAGCAGAATAAAGTTGACGTTCGAAAGATTTAAGCTCAAAAGAGTCATAAAGAGTGCTTCCACAATCCCAAACATGACCCTTACTAATACTAGTGGGGTTTTGGGATTTTCTTGATTCTCGAATTTTTTCCATTTGTAGATGCCAAGAAAATCAAGATTATATATATATAAAGATTTGAGAGAAAGGAAGAAAGAGGGATGAGTTTGTTTATTTGTTTGGATTTGTAAAGAAAAGGGATCGAAAAGGGTAGGTATATTGAAACGCGCTAAATTAGTTATGACCTAAAAAGAAAGGAAAAGAAAAGTAAAGAACAGTTCCAGAGTTCACGGCCATGGCATATGAGCCATTAAATTCTTCATTTCCGTGTGAATTATTGCTTTCATATTTTGTATCTCTTTGCATTTATTGTGAAACTTTATAAATAACTATATATATTGAAACAAATAGAATTCTATCGCCTCAGTATAAAAAAATAGTAAAAAAAAATATTTTTTAATTTATTAGACTATTGTGAAACTTTATAAATAATTATATATATTGAAACAAACAGAATTCTATCACCTTAGGATAAAAAATAGTAAAAAAAAAATAATTTTTAATTTATTATGCTAATTGCACACTCAGATATAATTTAATAATAAATATTTATTTTTCTAAATAATAAATTTAAGATGCATTTCTCTTCTAATATTAAAAAATATAAAATTATTAGACTAACTAAATAATTAAACCTTTTCCCTTTCCCATATGTAAACCCTCTCTCACCTCACTAAGTGGAATGGAAAGGAAATGGCTTTGGAACCATTTGGAAGACGGTGAATAAAAAAATAATGTGAAAGACAATTTTTTCCATGGCTGTGGAAAGTAGAAACAAATTAATAATTAATAGATTACTTTATTTACTAAATATATATAATATTTATTAACAGATCAACATCACGATGTGACCCTAATGTTATCCTAGTGATAATTTACCCTGACTGAATATATAATTTAATCCTTCAAGCACCTTAAAATTTTAAAATAATTTATTTAATCCTTTACACTTTTAATTTTATATACATTTAACATTCCAATGATCATAAACCAATAAATTTAAGCATAAGCATATTTATTTATAAAAAAAACAAATATTTTAATGATCAAATTTAATAATCATTCATCTCTTTTTCTTTTTTATTCTAAATTTTATTCCTTTTTATTTTAATTATATTTTTTTATTTAATTCATTAAAATACGTATAACCTCATCTGATTTACTGATTAAAATTTTTATTTTAAATATATATAAAATTAAAAAATTGAGGAATTAAATAAATTATTTTAAAAAATATAAAAGTTAAATAAAATATTTTAAAATTTTAGAGTGCTATAAAATTTCTTTACAAAAATATGTATTTAGCCGTCTATAATCATACACGTTGATTTCATAACCAAGCACTTGTGACTTAAATTAAAGAACTATATAATGAGATTTTGACATTAAATAAAAAGTAATTTGATAGTCATGTGTGGCTCAATTATTTGTTGAATAGCTTATAAATAAATATGTAACTAAAATTTCAATTATCCAACTCTATTATGTGTTTAATAAAACACTCTCTCTAACAGCACATACGACCCTACAAACCAGTTGTTTCTTGAATTTTGGTGGATCACATGTTTGTTAATGAATATGTACACATCAATGATACATATTATATTTATCCATATAATTACTATTTATATTTGTAATTTTTTTAAATTATACTACTTTTGATTTTTTTTTATTGAAAATTAAAAAGAAATACGATAACTATTGGTTTCTATTTCTAATTTTTGGCTTATGTTTTTTTATTCTATGACTTGTGTATTGGAAAAATGATTGAAAAAATAGAGAAAAATCATTTTTCTTTATAGTTTTCTTCTATTATGATAACATTTTTTTTTTAAATATTATTATATAATAAAAATAAATATATTGAAATAATAATTAATCTTTTCATAATTAATAAATATAAACCTGCATATCGATATATAGTTTAGTATTAAATATATATTTTTTTAGATAATAAATTCATGATCGATTCATATTTCTAATGCTAAAAAAAAAAAGAAACATAAATTAAATATTCACGTATTAATTAAATTTATTGTATTTAAAAACTTTGATAATAAATATTTAATATTTAATTTATTATGCATAGATCGGTGGTTTTGTTTTTTTTGTTTTTCTCTCATATAATAATAATAATAATAATAATAATAATAACAAATAAATGGGATTGAAAAATATTAACATTGATTGAGATTTTGTTTTGGGCAGGTTGATTATAAAATCTTTTTAGTCAAATTTCTATTGTTTCAGCTATTAGTTCAGTGTCAGGGCAGGTTTATTCTAGTTGTGTTGTTGAACTTAGCATTCGAGTCAAGAAAGGCAAGCATTGAATACTAGTTGCATCTTAACCACGACATTGAAATTGATGTCCCCAGTATTCTATTTTAGAGAAATTATTAGATTTCACAGGATTGTATATGAAAAATTATTAAATAGAATGAAAATATATTTTTTATTTATATATAAATAAATTGATATGGAAGGAATATATTTTTATTTTATTTAATAATTTTTTATATATTATTATATAAAAATAATTTTTTTTTTATTCATATAAAAGTAAATTGATATAAGATGAACATATTTTCATCTTATTTAATAATTTTTCATATATTATTATGAATTGATATTTTCAATTAATGAGAAATTAACAGTTAAATTTCTAATTTCATTTCTCATAACTTAATATTCCTATTTAATTTATGTTATTCCCAAAACATAATAAATTAATATTTATTTATTTATTTAACTATAATAAACAATTATATAATTAAAAAGATTCATAATTTTCTATAATATTTACTCATAATTTTCTCCAATATTTATTTAAAATTAAAAATTAAAAAAAAAACTATGCTCCATCTCAATCATACAAAGTAAAGTAGAAAATTATATAAAAAGAAAGAAATTCGAAAGTCATTTTTATCGAAGAGTTTTTATCAACTCTTAGATTTAAATATATTTATTTTTCATAATAAAATAAATATTATGAATTATTTTTTTATTTCAATCTAATGAATTACCAAATTTTTTAATTTTATAATTCTAAAAATTAAACATTAATTCATTAATTTATTATATTTTAGAAATAATATAAGTCGAATAGGGATATTGAGATTTGAAAATTATAGTGAGAGTTCTAGCTGTCAGTTTTTTTATTAATCAGGAGTGCCAACTCATAATAATAATAATAATGTGTTGGCAATTCTATACTTCCTAATAATTTATTTTTATTTTATTTTATTTTGAAAGAATTATGAATCTTTTATTTATGATTAAAAAAATGTAAATGTAAATTTAAAATTAAAATTCATAAAATCTTTTATTTTATTATATATGTACTAAAACATAAAATAAATTGACTAAAATATTAGTATATTATTACGACAATAATTAGTATATTATTCAATGTATATCATAATCAGCTTTATTAGAATAAATAATAAATTTATTTCAACAACACTAATTGACATCTTACTAAACAAAATATTCATAGAAATAGCGATATTAACAACACCTATCATCAAATAAAAATATTATATTTCATTTATAACCATAACATATTATTAAAATTTATTTTTAAAAATAAAAGAAGTGCAAAACCCTATGTTGGATAACCTTATTAGATATAAATTAGAAACGTTTATATAAACATAACATTAGATTAATGGAACTACAACATAATATTATAAAAAAAAACAAAAAAAGTTAAGAAATAAAGAAAATTATTGTGCAATTTTCATACCTGAAATCAATAATGTCTATACTAAAAATATATAAATTTATGACAGCAAATTTCATTTATTATACCTTACCTTAACTTTTCAATTTTATATATATTTAAATTTTGCTTTTAACCTAAAATTTTTAATTTAATGTAAAATCCACATCAGCTTTTCAACTGAAAAATTATAAAGATGACTATAATTATATATTAATATAAGGTCAATGATATTAATATTATAAATTAAAAAAAAAAATTAATGTTATTAATATAAAAATTAATGATATCAATGTTATAAATTAAAAAAAAAAAAAAAAAAAAAAAAAAAAGCAAATGTGTTGTTTTTAATTAAAAAGGTGAAAAATTATAGGTGAAATTAACCTAATTTTATGAACCCATCAATTACAAGAATCTCTAATAAGAATAATTAAATAGTAGATATGAAAACATATAATTTTTTCTTTTTACACATCTCTAATAATTAGCAATACTTAGAATAATGGATTGTAAGTTTTATATTATTATATATATTCATATTTGTATAAAGATAATTTAAAACTGAAATCACAAATAACCAATTATTTAGACTTACGAAAACACAACCAATCTGTTTCAGGCCGATCAACCATTAATTTATTTTAATAGCTTTGCTCACCAGATTTTGTAGACTTTTTTTTTATATAGTTTCATACACTAAAAAAAAAGCAACCGTATCATTTAAAAATAATGTGCATTTTACATGCACATATACTAATTATCGTTAAATACTTGTTTTCTATGGATTAATATGATCAGAATGATAGGACGGACGCATAATTTTTTGAAATGAATGTATTTTTTTTTATTTAGAAAATTACGTAAAAAATTAAAAATAAATTATGAATAAAGATAAAAAAAAAAAATTCAACATAAAATAAATATTTTATTAATTTTAATAAATTTCAGTATTTATATAATAATTTATTTTAAAAAATTTTAAAAATTAATGGTTAAAAAAAATAAAAGAATATATGATTAAATAATATTTTATCAATGATTAAAAATTAAATTTTTAAAATAAAAAAATAATTTTATTAATGTTATAAATTTTAAGGATTAAATAATAATTTTATATTTAAAAATTTTAAATGCCGCACCTTGCTGTTGAATGATTCGCCTCTGCGGATGGATCTTAACTACCACTAATATTACTGCTATTATTATTGTTTTAATGATACTACCTCCATTTTTAGAATTTTTTTTTTCTAAACAAGTGATTTTTTTAAATAAGACTATATTAATATTGTAAAATCTCTATAAATTAATATTTAATAAATTTATAATTTTTATTATACAATAATTTTCTCTGATCCTGACTTAAATCAATTGACTAAATTAATAAGATAATACTTTTATGAAAATTTATGCATAATTACATAATCTCATTTATATTATAAATTAATAATTTATTAATATTTTATATATATTAGATTATGATATTTTATTAAAATATAAATTTGTTGTAACTTATTTTTTCTTGAAATTTAAATCTATTCGAATCTTACGTTTAATTTTTCTTGTTAAATCTAAAAACTTTGGGGTTAAACTCTCGAATTTTAATAAAATCTTATGAAATGTTATTGATAGATTGAATGTGTTATCATCTCTAATTTTGTTTGAGTGTATTTGATATTGTACTTTAACTAATTTTTAAATAAAATTCGTTAGGAATTCATTGTTGTAATTTTTTTTAATACATGTGAGATATTCTTTATTATATTCACATGATACTTTATGCATCTAATTTATCATTAATGATTTTTAAATATTTTTTAGATAAAAAGTCAATGTAAGTTTGTAATTATAAAAAACATAAGAGATTTTTTTGAAATGATTTATATAAAAATTATTTTAAATCTAAATAATTATATTCACGTATTTTTTTTACCCCTTTATTTAATTCATATTTAATTTACACATATTTTTCTATTCAATTTATTTAATTTATATTCAATTTATAACATATTTTTTTCATTTAAATTAATTTATATTCAATTTATCATATATTTTTTTTAATTCATTTAACTTATGTTGAATTGATTGCAAAATTGGATAAAAAATTAATTTTTTAATTAATTAAATATTATTTGTTGAATTATAAATATTGTCTTTAAATTAATAAATTAATAATTTATCGATTAATTAATATCTCTTTTAATTAATAGAATTTATTGGTTCCAACTTTATTAATTTATAGAGATTTTATTATATTTTTTTTCTAATTTTAATATTTAAACCTATTATTTTCATTTAATATTTTATTAAAATAGTTAAATGATTAATAAAGGCATTTTGATAAATAATTTTTTCCTATTATCATGGTGGTTTATTATATTTCTTAATATATGCGTAAAATTTTTAATGACATTTATTTAAAAATAAAAGTATTAGTAGTCCCGTCTTGAAAAGATAGATTCACTTACAATTTTTTTATCCTCCTAATAGGCCACTTTAATTTATTAATTTATTCTTGTTTAATATATTTTATTATTAATACACTACATTTATATTAATAAACCATCAATTAGTTTTATTGAACTACTAACCAAAACATACATATATTTTTTTATATTCCTTATTAAACAATGAAAATGTTGAGTGAATAGAAAAACTTTAATTCTTTTTATTAGAATAACAAAATTTTATTGAATTTGATATTTAATATTAAAAAATTAAATAATAGTTATTTTCAAGATAATCAATATTAATATAAGTTAAGGAATATTTATAGAAAATATTAAATAAAAATTATTTTTTAAATAAAATTAACAATTTTATTAATTTTTATGAAAACAGAAATAAGTCTATCTTTTTCGGATGGAAAAAATACTATTATTATTATTATTGGTCTCCTAACCTAAATTATTTTAAGAATAGGTGTTAGAATACAAATCTCAGTCATAAAATTAATATTAAGAATAAAAAAATTTATTATTATTATTATAATAATCAACAAACCCTTGATAAAGAAGGGAAAAATACAAAAAGAATTGAAGAACAACAAAAGCAAATCCCCTAAAAGCGGTGATGATTCACACCTAATCTAATATATAAAAAGATTAAAATAAAGAAATTAAATATTAAATATGAGCAACGGATTAGGAACAAGCTTTTGATGTATAGTGATATTAGAATCAAGGGAAAATTATATAAACATATGATTTTTTTTTTTTCTTTAATTTTTACTTTTTTTTAGATATTTTGGTATATTTGATGTATATTTAATGTATTTTTATATATATATATTTAATATACTTAGTATTTTTAAAAAAATATTTTTAAATATATAATATTTTTGAAAAAATAATTTTACAAAAGTAAAAATGATTTTTTTTTAATTTTTTTCTGTAATTTTATAAAAATCCCTAGAATTAATGGGTATGAGATGTCGAGTTAGAAATCTCTGAGGTACAAAAGAAAAAAGTACTTAATATGATAAATTAGGTTGACTAGACGCCTACTACAGGAAAAATAGTTGTTGTCCTTAAAAATCTTCGAGACTGACTTCACCGGTCCAATGCTAAAGTCTTCATTTTTTAGCTACAACTTCCATTAACACCAAAGAATTTCATTTGTTTTTTTTGCTCTGGGAAAACTTGACTATCGGACTACAAAACCCCAAAAAACATATATCATCTGTATCGTGACGACTATTTAAAGTCTATAACAAAACTATATTTTGCTTGAAAATTGATGAATTTCAATTGATATTCAAATTCATTATAGCCCAATTTACCCTATGGCTGATCACAGTCACTGACCAAAAGACATTATTTATACAAGTAGGAATAAGAGCAATCAGTCTTACCATTGATTTGACTGTCCATTTCTATTCAATAAATTTCAAAAAATTAAGATCCTAATAAAAATCTCAAACTTCTGAACTGTTCAATGTCCCTTCGGCAATATAGACCACAATTTACTATAATACCATCATCCTATGCCATGTTTCTGTTGTCAATCCAGGTTATTTTCATCATTACTCTACTCTGCTTCGTCTTTCTTGCAATGTCATGTAAATGACATGATCACATTTCAATTATTGGCAGCAAATTGTGTAATTTCTCCATGTTAAAGGGCCTAATTGCCCATTGCAGGACAAGATTAGGTGAGAGATTTAAGTGCAGGCTTTTAATCAACCACATCACTGCTAAAGAGCTTGAACTTCTTGGCATCAAGAATCAATTTCCTTACAGAGGAGAAAGCACCCATAAATCCTGCACCTGAGAAGACAATAATAATAGAGATATTGATCCAATAGATGAGGGAAGTTTTTGGAGGCTTGTGAGTCATGTTGTAGAGAAGCATTGGAAGGACAAAATCTAGAGGGATGAAGCCTAATGCTCCGACAACACCATTTATATCTCCAAAGAATGGAAGCATTGCCGCCATAAATCCA
The DNA here is from genome assembly GCA_948193065.1 of Aleurites moluccanus. NCBI lineage: Eukaryota > Viridiplantae > Streptophyta > Magnoliopsida > Malpighiales > Euphorbiaceae > Aleurites > Aleurites moluccanus. The sequence continues at coordinate 19,396 of CANXYC010385007.1, forward strand.
CATAATATCACATAAAGAGATCGAAGAATTATCCTGGGAATTAGGTTTCTTTTGGAGAACATTCCTTGCTTTACATCAGCAGAATTCTTTTCCATGATCTCATAAGCTACTTGAGAATACACCTGTGTTTTATATATTGGAGAAATTTTAAAATCAGCGAAAACAAAAATAATTTAAGAGTGACAGTTAATGAATGAACATTGCTACTCAATTCAATATGACCATTTAAAATCAGTTCTCTAAGATTAATTGAAGAGTGAATCTCTAAGTTTACCAGACCAATGGCAAAGAGCTGAAGTAGGACAAAGACAACACCAAGGCCAAGAACCCATGTTGGAGCCAAGGAAGGTCCCTCATCTGGCATTAGGCTTTTGAGAATGTTAGAATTAGATTTGTTTCCAAACAGCCAGTATCCAGAAACTGCAGCTGAGTAGAATGTAACCACAATAACACTATAACACATCAAAAGGCCTTTTACCATCTTCCCAGTAGCAGGGGGAGCCAAAGTTGCCTGTTTTGATGGGAAACGGAAGAATTAATGGTCAAGTCCCACCTCATTTACCAATTAAGATTAAAAAGTTGAAGTTACTTGTATTTCAGGCAGTATTCCGTTCCCAAATATGGCAGCTATTATGGAGATGGAAGTGAAGGCACTGAAGACCCTTGCAGTTTCTGATGATTCCAGCGAATAATCCCTTGGAGGGGCATTTTTTGATAGACCTACAAAAGAAATGGATAAATTTCATTTTAACTTAAAGAAAATTTTCCCAATTTTGCATGAGAAAATTTAACCAATATGTTGTAAATACAAGTATATAAAAGCCGCAAGTTCCTTAAAGATGAAAAGTAGCCACAAGTATCGATTTCTTTTAATCTTAAAATAAAATAAAAACTTATTAATTTTTAGAGGATGGAAATCTTGCTTGGTATATTAATTTGCCAAGGTAAACAACACACTTTAAACAAATTGATATAACACAAACTGGAAGTTAGCTACTTCTTTTGGCTAATAGCAGCCTAGTAAAGGATCAGAAAACGGTATACTGGTCAGAGACAATTTCTGAAATTTAATTAAGTATGCTGGCCCATCTCAGCTTTAAATGTGTCATCGTCAGATCTATGTATGCGCATTGCATCTGCTAAACCCTGCAGTATCATGGTGATGAGAGCATTGAATGTGAGGGGCGGATTTAATTCTAAACCCATTGCTAAAGTATCTTATTTATCTTAGTTTCAAAAAGCAGGCAGAGGAATTTTAGCATAGTTTTAAGAACAGGACAGGATGGTTAGGAAAACCCCACTAGAGATATCAGTAACAGAACAAATAGTCAGGATGAACATCATGGGCTTTGTTGGTTGTGTATTGAGGGGCTTAGCTTAAATGGACTCATTATTCATTTCTATATGTATTGCTTCAATTAAATGTAATCCTCCTCCACAATTCAACCCCACAATAAATGGCATTTCACTTTTCAGTCTCCCCATATTTGGAAACAGCCTCTTTGAGATGCAAAAGGTTTTGTACATTAGGACACCATATAAATGATATTCAAGCAACAGATGTAAATGAAGATTGAAAGATAGTTTTAGGGATGTGGTACCTGCATGAATACAAGCGCCAACTACAAGGAAAGTGTAGCCCAAACTGAGTAGTAGTGAAGCCATGTTGAGGTGTCTGAGGGAGTGGAAAGATGGAAGCTGAGAGAGAACTATCATAACTGCTGTCACCATTGCTATGAACTCGAACAATTTCAGGGGGCCACTGGGAGAAATATTCGAGTACATGATCTTACAATCAAAAGAGTGGACATCAGAAATAGAATCATTAATTAGACTAATAAAAGAATGAAAACTCTAGTTTTACTTGTCCCAGGTGAACTATTAAAACGTGAGGAACCCTTTCCTCAATAAGTCTGCAAAAACCTCACTTGAGAGATACTAGTCAGTTTTCATACAAAATTGGCCTCGAATGGAGGTTCCTTCCAATGTTATTCCTTAAAAGAATTTTTCTGTCCAAGACAGGGAGAGGAGAAGAAAGTGCCTACCCAGTTTTACCTGTATCAACCCTGTACTGTCAATCTCACATTGTTTTTTTTTTTTTTTTTTTTAAATTACTGTATTGTCTACTTTTTAGAGTAAAAAGTGCTCACTCTTTTTCTTTTGCATGTTATTCTCACATTAATTGGGTAATTACTCTCAGAGCAGCCAATTCTATTCCCATACGACATTCTTTCCCTTGCACTTGCTGGGTTCCACGTCATTGGACATCACAACACTTTTGTCCTATATCTGAATTGCTCATTTGATGTGCCTTCCGAAGGCTACCATTTTAAGACAAAAATAACTACAGGTCTTGAAGGCACATCATATGATGAAAGAAACCAAATTGCTCAAATCATCAATCCTTGGTATCAGGTCCTTATCCTTTAGAAGCGTGAAAGGAATTGGCCCACACGAACCCCCAAAGCACAAAAAGAAGCATAACTGGATTGCTAATAAAACAAACTTAATGTCCCTTTTGTAAAAAAAAAAAAAAAAAAATGAAAGAAATAAAGCTTGCCTAATGAAAAGTTGGAATGAATTAGAAGCATCAAGTAACAGTACCTGAAGGCATTCCCCTGCAAGCAAAATTGCTCCTATACTAACTCCAGTGTTGATGGCTGATTGAATAAATATAACAAAATAAAACATCCATCCAGACCCTGCATTAAGAAAAGAGAAGTTAACTCCAATTTATACCCAAAACAACTTCAACGTGCTAAAGATAGTAAGGCCTGCTCAGAAAATCTATATTATAGAGTAAAAGTTAGTCCAATAGCTACTACAGGTCAAAATTAAAATAATGTGATGCCACAGTTTTCAAATACAAATCAAAACATTTTTTACAATTCATAGATGTTTTGAGCAATGAAGCTGATAAGCAAGTCAATATAATATTATGGCTGCAAAACGCAGCTGATGATGGCCAAGAAGAAAGAATGTCATCAGGGATAAGGACAGATCCAAGTGGTCCACTAAAGAAAAGTATGAATTGAAAAGAAAAGAGGTTTCACACTGGCTATATATTGAAAAAAAAAAAATGAATTAATTGAAAATATGTGTTCATATTATCTTTATTTTGTCCAAACTCCAAACAAAATGATTCATCAAATTAACATTGATGTCGCCGCATCACCAAATGTTTAAGAAACCAAACCAACTCTTAATTAGCCATTTTTGCCACAAATAAAAATGACAAAATCTTCTCCCTCCATTTTTTTTATTTATCGTTTTAAAAATTTATCTATTTTCATTTTTAATTATCGTTTTAAATTTCAAAAATAATATTTATCAATTTTTTCTTATTTTATTTTTATAACATTTAATTATAATATAATAACTTAATTTAAAATAATATTAAGGATATAAAGTTAAATAAGTCATTTTGAATCTACTTAATAATTATTTTAATATATGTGCAAAATCTTAAATAATACAAAAAAAATAGAGAGTAATTTAATACTAAAAATGACACTATTTAACAAAAGCAAATGCAATACCATTATTGTAAAATCTTAAAAAATAGGCAACCCAATATTTATTATTCAAATTGATGCTAATTAAAAGATAAGATCTTATTTCAACATATTATTATTATTATTTTGTTTAGTTATAAATAATAATAATAATAATATGTTGAAAATAAGAGCAAATGCAATACCATTATTGTAAAATCTTAAAAAATAGACAACCCAATATTTATTATTCAAATTGATCCTAATTAAAATATAAGATCTTATTTTCAACATATTATTATTATTATTATTATTTTGTTTAGTTATAAATAGTAACTTCTATTTTTTTTTTCTTTTTTCAAATCAACATTCATTATATTTTTCTCCAATCAGCCATGAGTTATCAAATTTGGTTCTCCATCCTGTCTATATATCCACTAGACCCATTAAATGTTATCTTATCTCTTATCATGGTAACAAAACAATAAAGGAGGCACATATTAAATTAGTCTCTAATTTGAGTGATATTATAATTATTTCCGAAATTAAAAAAAAAATTGAATTGGAAAAATTTATTAAAAAAAAAAAATAAAAGATATCTCATTTGTGATTAATAATGCGACCCAAATGTCAAAATTGGACTCGACCCCGATTGGTTGAGAGACAGCAATCCTTCGTTATCTTATTTTAATTATTTAAAAATTTTTATAAAAATTTTAAAAAATTATATTTTAATAATATTTGATATAATAAATTTATTAATATATTTTTTATATTAAATAAAAATTATTTCGAGAATTAAAAATATATTATAAATATATTAAATTTAAATCATAATATATAAAATTTATAATATATTCTTTTTACCTAAATAATTTTTTTAATATAAAAAATATACCAATAAACCTATTATATCAAATACTATCAAAATATAATTTTATAAAAATTTTATAAATAATTAAAAAGGTACACATCAGAGTTGCTTTGCCCCTCAACCCCGACACAATCAATGTATACTAACAATAATCGCGCTAAAACCTCTATTAAAAAGCCACGTGTACAATACCATCGCCTAAAATTTTACCAAAAGTCAAGCTAAGCCTAAATTCCGAGAAATTCAACGTATCCCGAGAGCAGCTCTCTCTGAAGAAGGATCCGAGTTTTGAGCTTTCCATTATTGGCACGAGAACGAAGGAACTAATCAATCAACCGAATTTCAATATTCCTCTAATTATTATTTAAATAATAAATAAATAAAAGTTTGTTAGTTACCTAAAACATCGGCGGCTAGTTCCCGGAACCGTATGTGGCGGCGACCGGCTTTCTCACAGTGATCGAGCACCTTGGACATGAGATAGTATGAGTAGAAGGTGGTTACTCCCATCACCGTTAAGCATAGGAATCCCAGGCCCCAACCTAACCCTCTAAACGCGTATGGTAACGTCAGTATTGTAGGCCCTACTATCGCTGTCGTCAAGTGGAACCCGGCGTGCCACCACTTCCCTGAAAAATGAAAATTCATTACTTTGTATTGTTAATGGTGAAAAACGCTAACGTGAGCGACAAATTCCGTTTTTCCAAACAATGTAACGTGCGCTACAAATAAATGTTTTCCATAAAAGAAAATTAACATCTTTTTGTTTGTTGTACGTAGTACCTTTTGATTCGAGGACGAAGACTGCACCGGCATCGACTTCCCGGCGAGACTCAGAAAAATGGTCGGGTTGCGGAGGATGAGCCATAATTTGGATATGGAAGAAGAAAGGTGAGCAGGTTAAGAGAAGCAAGCAATATACTGGTGGTGATAGAGAATTTTTTTTGTTGGGAAGTTATTGGAGACGTCAAATCGGAGAATGAGCCATAATTTGGATATGGAAGATGAAAGGTGGGTTAAGAGAAGCAGGCAATATACTGGTGATAGAGAATTTTTTTTGTTGGGAAGTTATTGGAGACGTCAAATCGTGGTGGTAAATTTATTGTGCCGCGCTGCAAAAATATAATTATTTGTATAATTCATATGATAATTGGTTGATTAAGATAGATAATGAGATGAAGAAGAAGAGATTGTTTTAAACTGGTTTTGAGTAAACTAACAAGTAATTTGGTTTTTTAATGTCTTCAGTATCCCCCATGTTGCTGCTTGTTGGCTTCCTTATAACTATGAATGACTAATAGTGATTAGATATAGTTAAATAATAAGTATATTTTGTAATTAACACGTTGATATATCTGATTATTATTATTTAATTCATAATTGGTCAATTAAGTTCATCTTAAGGATGATTTGATATTAGGTTATTCTCTTAATAAAGGATAATTTTATTTTAAGTGATTCTTTCTTCATTAATGTTATTTAAATTTTGTATGGTTTTGTCAACCACAGGTGGACCCTAATTTGTCATTTCTAGTTTAGTTTGTGGAATTGTTGTTGAAACTGAATATTTTTTCATTTTGCTTATGTCAAGCTATAGAAATGGCAATTTCTCTGGTTTAGCTGACTGTAACGGTATTATAATTTAATTTGAATAAGATTTCGTATTCAAATAAATAAAAAAATGCTCTAATAAGTTCATTATGCCCAATTTGAACTAAATTTTCATTCAATTGCAATCTCAAAGTTAAAATTCAAATGGATTGAAAAAACAAGGACAGTAAGTTAGACTAGTTCAAAAGCTACCAAAGAAAATGGAATTCAACTAATTGATGTTCAATCAACATTTTGAACATTACTTAATATATTAGGCAAAGTTAATGCTTTTCCCTAACTAAACATCAGTTATTGTTATCCGAAGTTGCAGCAGATTTGTTATATTCATCCATTTCCTTCTTGTATACTTCCATGGCTTCAGCAGCTTTAGCATTCCAGATTTGCCTCTCTTCTTCACCAAGTTCCTATAAAATCCAGAAACAGACATTCCAAAATCAGATACTTCTTCCTATTTGTACGTTTAAAAAATTAAAAATGTTGGTTTCAAGATATGGACCTTCCATTTCACCGAAATCATGGCATTAAGAGTAGAATTAGTTCCAGGCCGCTCCAGCATTAAACTTTTTCTTGCTTCTTTGCTGCAGAAGGGGAAAAGCAGCAACAAGTCAACAACTTTTATTGAAATTATTAGGGAATTTATTGAGCTCACATTCTCTTCAATTTTTCTTGTTTTTGCTTTTACCTGAACATGAGGAATGAAGACGCAGGCTTTTTAGGCTTGTTGGGGTCAGAATTATGCTGTTTCTTCTTTTGGCGATTCTCTTTGGTTTTCTGCACAATATAGTACACAATTAGCCACTAGCAAGACACAATGAAAGGCATTTCAGGGAAGCATATATCAATCATCCAAACCTTGATTATGTTTTCTGTTTTCTCCTTCTTCTTAAGCAGTTGTAAGGCTTCCTGTTTCTGAAGCTTCAACAGCTCTTCCTCTCCCCTCTTTAGTTTCATAGCTTCTTCCTCCTTTTTCTGCTTGTAAGCCTCCATTTCTTGCATATACTTCTCTTTGTTTTTCTTTGCCATCTACAAGTTTCAAAAAGAACTTATAAGAAACCATATTGACAAAGAAACTTTGCATACAGAACATATGTTTGAAGAAGAAACCTCTTCATAAGGGCCCTTCTGTTCTTCTGTCATGTTCTTCCATTCCTCACCAGCAATCTTTGCAGCCTGCCAAAATCCCCAATTTCGAACTCAGAGAAAATTAATAGCAAATATTCGATGTTACAGAAAAATCATGGGTAAGGATCTTTAATTACCTCTAGAACATTCTTGTTATCTCCATGTAGAGCAGCCCTTCTCTCATTAGAGAACAGGAAAAAAGCTGAGACAGGATGCTTTGGTTTCAATGGATCTTTTTCTTTCCTGCAAATGAACATGAAGAAACAAATTAGTAATTCTATGGTCAAGAAGAAGGCAGAGACAGAGAAAGAGGGTAGTGGGATTTACTTAGTCTTCTTCTTGTTCTCCTGTTCTGCCTCTTGCAAGAACTGGAGATATTGTTCAAGCAATTCCATTGCCCTCTTTTGCTTCTGCTCCTCTTCCAAAAGCTTCATTGCTTCACTTTCTCTCTTCTCCTTTGTAATTACCTGCAGATAGGCTTCCTTTTCAGCTTGATACTTCTCCTCATAAGGTTTCTTTTCCTCTGCAGTAACATTCTTCCACTTTGTCCCCAATATGTTTGAGATCTCTTTGAATTCTGCATCTGGTTTCTCTTTCTTGACCTACGCAACAAAAAACCCATAAATTGATTAGTTTCTAAGAAACAAAACAAGATAAAACTCAAATAAAATTTAAGAACCCATTTCTCTGTTTTACCTCATTCCATTGATCTTTGCACCACAAAACGTAAGGTGGACATGGCCTTTTCTTTCCTGGGTCACCCTTCTTCTTCTTCTTCTTCTTGTCTTGGTCCTCTTTCAAAGATTGAACAAGTGGGAAAGTCTGCAGCAAGTTCAATTTAAAAAAAGAAATAGTCTGATTAGAATAAACCCCAACGAAAACCTAGAAATAAAAAAAAAAAAAAAAAAAATTGAAGTTAAATAAGAGCATCACATAATTTAAGCTATTTGTGATTTCAATTTTTTCTCATTTTAGGGATTTCTCGGCAACCAAACAAAAAATAAGTGGAAAAAAAATAAAAATTAAAAATATCTGAAAGTTATCCATCTCTTTACTTTATTATCTTGGCAGGCAAACATAAAAATTAACAAATTTAAACCTATCGGATTAAAGAAAATAGAACGAAGAAAAGAAACTAACCATGTTGGGCTTAAACTCCTTCAATTTCTGCAACTTCTTCAACTCTATTTGTAACTTTTCCTGCTCTTTGCCCTTGGTTTCAAGCTCCTCCTCTTTCGCCTTCAACATCTCATCTTTCTCCTTCAGTAATTCCTCAGTTTTCTCCTTCTCAAGCCTCAAGTTCTGAAGCATTTCTTGCATTTCTTGCATTTCCTGTTCAAATGAAGAGGAGGACTGCTTGGTTTGCTTCGCCTTGGAGGCCCTAGCCTTCGCTTTCTTGGGTGAAGAGCGAGGCTGAGAGAGGCTTTCATGGTTCTCTTTTGAAGGATCGATGTCGGATGTTGGAGCAGCAACCACGGGAGAAGTCACAGAGAGCTTCTGAGCCATGATATTAGCCTCATTTGTTGATGGGTTTTTCTGTTTCAAAGCTCTCCTGTTTCTGGGTTTCTTTGTAGGGATAGAATAAGCATTGGTGGGTAAGGCTAACGCAGTATCAGCCATGGTTGATCAGAAGTGGGTGAGGAAGAGAGAGATGGTTTGTTTTTCGGACGAGTAAAGATTGTGATAGTTAAATTGTTTGGTAGAGGAAAGGGTTTATATATGAGAGCAAATGACTGGGAGCGCAACGGTTGTATTTTTCAAATTCAAATGAAATGTTTGATATTTAAGAGGGGTTTGATGTCCGGCTAGAGGGTTTTAAAATTTAGACCGTTGATGGGGTCTTTCTTGTATTCTTGCTATAAATGGGTTTTGATTTATTTGATTCTTTGAATAGCTTCTCTAATAATTTGGTATGTTGACTATTGGATGGCGGGGTCAACAACAAAATTTTGGGAAGATAACTTAAATTGAGAGGGGGAAAAATTAGAGAAAATCAAGAAAATTTATAATTTTTCTTTTTTTTTTTTTATTTTTATTATTAAGTTTCAACTTGCAACCTTATAGACGTGAAAACAATTCAAATACCGTCACCACTGTTTGTAATAGCAAAATGAATTTGTTTATAGGATAATTCAGTAAAACCTAAAATTCTTATCAAGCAATCTCAAATAAAAATACCTTTGTGTAGCAAAAGAACAAGAGAAAAGAGCAAGATAAACCAATGGATTGTCCATGTGTTGCATAGTTATAAATCCCTCATTTATGAAGTAATCATTCATATTCACTGCAATTTGAGATGAAAAAATAACAATAAATAAAGGATTACAATTAAATTAAGCTTAAAAATCCCTCTTTCTGCAGTGACAACTGGTATGTATGTTGACAAAATGATCAAGGCCCATAATAGATGAGATGAATCACTCTGGAGAAAGATAACCTCTGGCATATTGGAAAAAGAATCAAGGTAAATAACTATACTGTTATTCACTGGGTAGGAAGCTGCCATTGGTCCGTGACTTGACTTCCATGGTGAAACATCACTAGTGTTTGTATTGAATAAGATGGCAGCATGTTTAGTTCTAATATCTCTTGCTTGTATGTATTCTCAACCATTAACCACCATCTCCATTATCACGTCATTCCAGTAGTCCATAGGCCCAGGCAAGCACCAGTGTAGACAGTCATTCTGAACTTTGGCATTCTTGTCCTCAGCAAATGGATAAAACTGTCTGTATGGACCGGGATGCCCATCAGGCCTTGATAATAAAAGATTTGTGAAGTCAAGAAGTTTAAGATTTACTCCATTTTCAGCAGCTTTTGCTGATGCCTTCTCAAACTCTGCTAATTCAACATCACGCAGAATCCTGTTCAAGTCCTTCAATTCAATCTCACCCTCCTTACCAGGTGTTGTTTTGGGACAGGTCCCGCCATTGTGCCATTCTCCATTCTCAAAATGATCCGGAGTTGAAGTCCTAAAAAAGATCAATCCTTTGTGTTTAGACATTGCAACAAAGTTCATTGCATGGTGAAGGGCTTTCTCATAAGCAAAGACAAATCCCTGCTCTGTATAGTTCTTTCCTGGACATATATGGCAGCCTACTATTGTGTCATTCTCATGATAGATCGCAGCTTTGAGAAACCATTTTCCAGTTGAGATAATGACGTAGTCCAAACTCTGGTACAACTTTGTCCAATTCTTATCAAGTTTGTCCAGCTGAAGTTCAACTTCAGCTGATGAGACACCATTATTATCTTCAAATATTGCCGCTTCCACAAGGAAAGGAGACCAAATATTTGATACAGTGAAGTTATAAGAGGGAAAGTGCCATCTTTTAGATTTGTATTCTTCATCATGATAAACTTCAACAGCTTGCTCAACCTGAGGACAATATAACACGTTAAATTTTTATTTTTTATTTTTTTATGCTTTTGGTGGTTGTGCCACACTCCTCCCCAAGCCTACTAGGGATGAGCATGAACTTGCTGAACTAAAAAAAAAAAAAATTCCTGTAAATTTCATTAATTGCAAAAGGTTAAAACCATTTATCAATTATAAAACGAAAAGTTAAAACTAGTTATCAATCATACATAAATTTCAATAGATAATCGTACTATCTCAATAACAACTTCCTGTTTTTCTAACATTCTAATCAATTTACCATTCTGCAATTCATCAACTTTCTAGAACGATGAAGTCTAACCAAAATAAAGCTCTATCATTAACTAAATTATTAGTCAAACATGTTGGTTTGGGGTGGGGTGGGGGAACATGCACCCAAAAAAGTTGCATTCATCAGCACAAGGAAGAACCACGATAAAGCATTTACTGTTACATCAGTTGGTACTACTAATGAATGTGAAGCTTAAGCATGTTTAAATGACCAAAGCAACAGATACAAGTTTGGAACTATGGATACCAAAGAAATCATTAAGATGTCTAATGTTGATAAACTAGAAAAAGAAATAAATCTAACGATTATCATCTACAGGTTTGCTAGAAAGGAATTCTGATGAAAACCACCACCATTTGCAAGGTCTTAAAAGAGGGATTTAAAGGTGAAAATGAAGATTCAAGCACCATCCAATCATCACAGAAGCTCTTAAGCAAGTGGTAGAATTGCAATGAGTTTGAATGCCAAGAGAAAACAACATCTGCTCGCCACAAAGACTAGAAACTGACTTTCAGAAATCAACTATAACTAAAAGCTGCCTCAGAGCTTGAGAGCACTCACAAAGACAAATAGATAAAAGACCAACAGCATGCCTTTCTTTATTCAATAATTTTGTTTACATTTATGAGATGAATCAAGAACATTTAAGATGATCAAGTTTACATTAAGCAGAACATCCACTGAAGAAAGCCATAATAACAGAATGAATATCATACGATAAGAAATTACTAAATCTTAAAATTCCCAAGCCATCATAACAGCCAGCAAAGCAATGAATCGCTCCTCACCAAAATCAATCCATAAAGAAATTTCCAAGGAAGCAAAATAATGATAGACAGGTGGCAAAAACCAACTTTACTGGGCAAAACAAGGATCAGAATTGAACCATGTAGTGGAAATACCCATTGTATAGGTGTCAATAGATTCAGAAAATAACCAGTATCCTGTGTGGTAATCAACAAATTCAAAGTTCAAACCAAAGACACAAAGGCAAGACATATGCACCAAAAATCATGAGTGAAAACTAGCTTGAAACTGCAGAAACCAAATTCACTATAAAAATCCTAAAACTTACAGATGATAGCATGCATAGCAATGACTGCACATGGTTGCGAGATATTGAATCACCAATCAATGCCCATGCTTTGTTCCTCATTAACTCAAGAAATCTCTGTGCATCAAATGGAGGTAATTCACAATCTCTTGGATTCCACCTCCAAAACAGATAACCTGAATCTGGTCGCCCATTCCTCATACAATTTTGATGACCTTCAATCAATGGGCAGCTGGCATTTGTGTAAATTGGGCCTGATGGGTTGGGAATCCAATCCCCAACAAAAATATCACACTTTCCTGCATGAAGCTCTGCAAAACCAAAGTTTACTCACTTTAAACTGAGCGCTCTTCATAAAATCAATAAAATTTGAAATGATAGATTTTGTGCGAAGTAAGAGAAAGCTATTAAGTAGATAATTATAGATCTACCGTATAAGCAGTACCAGACCAAAAGCTATTGAAAAAAAAAAACAGGATTTATACTGCTTAGATCTCAAGCTAATTTTCAAAATCAGGAAAAACAGAGTCAAACTTCTCAATTACAGTCATTTCACTCACAAAGACTTCTCATTGATCAAGGAAGGAAAAGCAAAATCAACAAAAACCCAACTCAAAGCAGTCGAATTTGATTACCTTTTTGTGGCGGCTCATCTTCAGATTCTGGCACATCAACAGAAAGAGACGGCTTTGGAATATCAACAGAGGCAAGTGGGTTTGGAATATCAACAGTAACAGGCGGGTTTGGGATTGGGATATCAATAGTAAGAGGTGGATTTGGCACTTGAATTTTATCTACAAAAGGAGTATCTAAATTGGGTTCAAATCTCGTAGATTGATAGAAAAAGAGCCTAAAAGCAAGACCCATTAAGAGAATGGCAACTGCTAGTTTGAATAGCCAATGATTGTGCTTGTTAAGAGACCACAGCTTCCGAATTAACTTCATTTCCTTTCACTGCTCTGCTTGTTTTCTCAACAACTCACTCTCTTTCTCTCTCTTACAAAGATCTTGAGCTCAAATTCAATTAAGCAAACAATAATCAAGAAACAAAGAAATGGTGTTAAAATTGCTAAACGTTAAAAAAGCGACCGACATTGAAGAAACTGTTATTAAATGTTGTGTTTGATAAACATAAATTACGTTACTTGAGGGAGAGAACAAGAATGATGCGGAGAAAGAAAAACCAGAAGATGAGCGTTTGTAGCTTAGCAGTCTTTTCTTCTTGGGTCACTGCCTCACTGGATATTTTTCTTTTTTTTTTTTTTCTGTTTTTTATTTTACTATGTTGTTTAGAGTATGGACAAAGCTAAACAATTCAAATAGGGACTAAAAAATGGCAAAACACATTGTTAGAGTCTTGAATTTTTATTTTTTTTTATTAAATCCATAATAATTTATTTGTGTTATGATCAAGTCCTCAGATTTTTTTAATTTTCAACACATTTATGGCGCCCGGGTCGAAAATTGAAATCTACTATAAAATGACATTATACACTATTTTACAATCCGATTAGAGTTGCCCTTAAGACCTTAATTGATGGCTTCTCCGCGGAAATCTTACCTTATAAATCATCCATTTTTCATGGGTTAAATTCTATTCTTATGCTCATAAATGAGTTTTGCAAATTCTATTTAATCGGTTTAAATCGTCGTCGAAATATGAGAATTATCTTTTTCTGTTATGGATAATTTTTAATTCGTCATATTTTTCCTTTTAGTCCTTATGTATTTCGCAGATAAATTTGATCAGAAATAAATTAAAGAAATTGAGAGGGTATAATACTCAACGGTTTTGAATGTTTGTAAATATAATATTCTCAATTTATGACCAAGATTTACCAAGATCTTGTTTTATAAACGTTAGTCAGACTTCTCGAAAATTCAAAAGACTCGAGAAGATATGTTGATTCTGTTAACAAGAGCAAGAAAGAAGGTGAATGAAAAGAGAGAAAAAGCAAGTCTAACTACGAAAAAAAAAGAAGATTATGTCTTGTCTTATGTTGATACTTTGTTAGATTTTTAACTTCTTGGCGACAAAAGAAAATTTAAAGAGAAGGAAATAGTTAGTTTATGCAATGAATTTCTAAACGCGGGCATAGACACTACATCCACGACCTTCCAATAAATAATAGCGAATTTGATAAAATATATGCAAATTTAAGAGAAGTTTTTCATGAAAATTAAATGGGTAGTTGGAGATGCAAAGGAAGAGATAAAAGAAAAAATTGCAAAAAATGTCATATTTTATGGTAGCAAATATGGTTTGGTATCCTTTTGCCATGATTTAGGGTTCTTATATTGAAGGGAAAAGAAGAGGCTTTCTTTTAAAACAGTGTCGTTTTTCTTTTTCTTAATTTATGCTTTTAATTTTTTTCATTTTCTAAGTCATCATGGGAAATTGTAGTTTGCATCTTCATTTTTCTTATATGGATAACACTAGCGTTAACCCATCAAAAAAAAACTTTAAATATATTGAAAAATAAAAATTTAAGAGTTTGAACATAATAAATAAATCATTAGGGGACTTAATAGAAAAAAAAGTAAAATTTTAGAGATATGAGTACGTGTTTTACATTAAAAAAAATTATAGTATGACACAAGAATCGAAGTCATGTTGAGTAATAAACTATAGGAGCAAGTTATTATTATTATTATTATTATTATTTTTGGGTGATAAATAAGAATGATATTGATTTAATTTGGTCAATTTAAATAATTTTTATTAAATTAAATTAATTTTTTTGATTTAATTTTTTTTTTAAATTAAATTAAATTATCATTATAGTTAAATTATCAATTTGATTCAATTTGATTGTTTTTAATTTATCAACTTAAAATAAAAAATATTTTTTATAAACTATTATTATTTTATTATAAATTTAGAAAAAAATATTGATAAAATATCAATAATAAAAAATCCTGAAAATAATTTAATATATAATACAAAATTTATTTTTTTTATTAATTAACACACTTAAAACTTATTTTTTTTCAAAAATTATACTCTTTTTATTTATCTTTAATTAATTTTTATGAATGACTATATTTTAAAATTTTAAATTAATATTAAATTTAAAAAAATGTAGGTGTATATAAAATAATAATAAACATATTTAATTGTAATAGTAAAAAAAGCAATATATATAAAATAATAATAAACATATTTAATTGTAATAGTAAAAAAGCAATATATATATATATATATATATATATATATATATATATATATATATATATAATTTTGATTTAAATCGATTTGAAATCGAGAAAAAAATCTCAAATCATAAATTATTATATTTTTCAAAATAAAATCAAACTAAATAATTATTATATTATTAATTTCAATTTATTTTGAACAATTTAATTTAATATAATTAATTTAATCAATTTTACTTTCTCTATAATGTCAAATAGATATTTATATTTACATCATATGTCAAAAGAAGTGATTAAGAAATGATTACTAATGATTTATAATTAAAATAATTAATTAACGATTAAAAATGCCACTTATCATTACTAATCTTCATAGTTCTTGTCTTTTTAAGCCAAATTTTTACTTCCAAATAATTAAAATGTATATCATAATTATAGATTCTATTTTTTTTTTAATATGGTTTATTATACTATCATTTATATATAATATCTCATAGGGTCCCATCTTCCAATTTTTCACTTGTGATTTGTTTTTACATTTATAGGTGGGATGACAAGGACATATATGAATGATGAATATTGAAACTTACTTTTTGTTTTTTTAAGAAAGGAAATTGCAACTAAACAAAATTATAGATGTTATGTCAAATTGTCTTCCTATTATTTTTTATCAAATATACATAAAATAAACATCAAATTTGTTTTTTTTTTTTTTAATGTTTTATGAGAAACATTTAATTACTAAATTATTGTCCAAATGCTGATTATGTATTATATTACATTACTATAAGATTAAGCTAGTTAGCTTGGTCAATTACTACACAAGCTTCTTATCAACATAATTTTAAGCTGAAATGGAGCTTTCTCATTCTCATCCCTTGCTAATTTTAATAAATCATGCTAAAATTACAACAGTGAGATTCTTCCCTTCCAAAAAAAAAAAAATCTCTGTGGACGAGTCACCTCATTAATTGATTGAAAGAAATGGATCAATATGACAATTACTATAGCAATGGCAACAATCTCAAACGGAAGGGGAGAAATAATTAATATTAATTTATTGTATTTTGAAATATTAATTTTTAATCAATAAAATTTTAGTGCAATGATAAAAATTAAAGTTGAAATACTGAGGTTTCAAAAGATCTAAAATTCGGCTTATGTTCATGTTTCAGATTCCACTTTTGCTTTTATTGGGTTTGAATTATATTTATAATATTCCATACAATTGTTGTTTGATAATTGTTCTGAAATTATGTTTAGTTTTATAATTATGTGTGTATAATATTTTTGGTAAAAAAAAAATATTTAATTTTTATTTTTCCTCCTCAATACTATTAACATTGAAAAGGAAGAGAATTTAAAAAAAAAAAAAAAAAGTTGAGGATATTGAGGAGGAAAAAAAAGGCTGTTTTGGGTGCACTATTCCAATTTTCACATTATCGGTCAGGCTAATTGTTTGTCGTTTGTGGCTCTGTGCTTATTTAGGGGGTTATTAGTATATTCATCTCTTTTATTAAATTTTGTACTACATTAACAAAACAAAAAAAATACAAAAGAAAATTTATTTTTAATAATAATAATAGAGTATGATACCAAATAGATATATCCCCACCTCATACTCATTCCAAACTTGTAATGAATTTAAAAATTAAAATCTTTATACGTTTAATAAATAACTCAATCAATTAAAGTCAGATGAGGCTGAGTATTTGTTGGGTTAAATTAAATTGTTATCCTTAGTTTTTACTAGCATTTTTAGGGGATATTTATTTTCCCCATATCGTCAAACAACATGAAACATATTAAAACCCAGTTTGGCACAGTTTATAAAAATAACTTTTCATATGGAGAAAAATTATTTTTTTAAAAATGATATTTCTAAAAGTAATGAACTATATGTTTGTATTTGATAAAATACAATTTAAAAACTGTTTATAAACTCATAAGGATATTTTTGTCTATTAATTTTTTTAAATTAGCTACGCGTTTACTCTAAAATTCAATTTTCTTAAAAAGTTTCAATTTCTAACTTATCCAAATAGTTGAATTTTAGCTATCTAGATAATTGCTTTTATTAATTTTGATATTTACCAAATACTATAAACTGAGTCAAGATCAGTTTCTCACCCAAAAAATCTATTTTTTCCTTTCCATAAGCTGTGCCAAATGGACACTAAGCCTTATTTGGATTAAAAATTTATAAATTTTATTAAATCTATAAAATTAAAAATTATGGATTATGAAATAAATATAATTAATAAATTTCATTATTTGATATAACAAATAAAATCATTGAATTTACTGTTATATCCCTCATATTCATATTGTGGATTTAAAAAATAAATTATTAATTTATCCTCACTTATGGTAAATTAAGTTTGTGAATGCACTTTCATATTCAACAAACATGTCCGCGTCGTGAATTTTGAAGTTTTATATAGATTACACGTTGTAGGTTAAGTTCAAATGACCCATGTAATAAGTTCAATAAAATGGGTTTTGTTTAAGTGATCCATGTCGTTTATTCGCTCCATTGTTGTTGTTGAGATTTTCTTCGACACTCACATTGTTGCCCTAATTAAAATTATTTACAAAATTTAAAAAAAATTAAATTTAAATTAATTAAGAATTTATATGAAAGATTTATTCTTTTATTATTATTTATTAATATTTAATATTATTAAATAATAATAAAAGAATAAATCTTTCATATAAATTCTTAATTCTTAATTAATTATTTTATTAATATTATTTAAAAGAATTGTGAATTAGAAAGTTATAAATTATTTTTTTGAATTATAATTAATTTATCATAAAATAATAAAAAATATATAAATAAAGTAGATGTATGGATTTTACAAGACAAAGTTTATAATTAGGGTAAATGACAATTTTGAAATAATAAAATAAATTATAAAATTTTCATAAGACGTAAACGGAGGATGTTGCCAAATCTTATATAGAATGTAAGATTTCAAAAAAAAAAAATTTTTTATTTTTTTTTTTGAATTTTATAAATTCATGATTTTATTTTAATATTTTTTTTTTACCAAATAATAAATTTGTACAAAATTTATAAATTTTCAACATTCCCTCACCCAAATTCTATCAATCCAAACAAGGCCTTAGAGTTATTTGTATTGGTAGCTCATTTAGGCTAATTCAAAAGGGAAACTAATTTTTGCCATTATTCTTGAACATGTCTGTATACGAGTGGGAGTTCGTATTTGGTAGGTGGTTTTTCTTTATGTTGCGTCTAACGACAACCTATTATTTGGCTTTAACAGGTGAATTTTTTATTTTTTTTTGTCAACTACCTTCTATTATATATAATTATTCAATATTTTAAAAAAAATGTAATATAAAAAACACTAATTGATTCTTTAATTATGCCACACCTCATATTAATAGTTATATCCATTTCGATTGATGATGATGATGTGCTATCTCCCTAAGATAAAATCAATTCTATAATCCCAACTTATGTTTACTTTAGGCAGCTAAATTTTAAGTTTTTAGTGAACAACAAACTTGTGGGTTTTTCACCCATCATTCTTACTTGTATAAAAAAAATTAGCTAGTCAATGTTCAGAAGTTCAAGCTAGATTTAGGCAATTACTGAACTAATGCAAAGTATATGTTGCAAGCTATGTGACTAGGTCAATTGATGACCAAATTGAACAGATTAATTATTGATATTATGATTTCAATTAAGACATGATATCCAATTAAACAAGATTTGGTTTCTCATTCTCTGGCTCAACTAATCTAGTTCAACATCATATGCTCTCCAATCCCAGATGGAAAATTTCACCAAGCTCCTGTCAATATCTTCATTGACAAGTGGATTTTAGTTATTTTTATTTATGTGCTATTATTGTAATGATGGAATATTGTCTCCAAGTGGAAAGATTTGAGATCTCAATCAAGTCGAATCCTAAATTGAGTAACAAGAGTTCGGGAGAGTTGCTCTTATTTTATAGCTCATTCTGATTTACTAAAAAGAAAAAAAAATGAAATGATTAAACTTTCATAGAGGTTCACAGCAAGAGATCCCATTTTTCCCCCAGCATAAGATAAAGGAAAATCCCAGTATTAGACAATGGCTAAGAGATGAAACTTACATTCAGAAGATCTCTCTTTTCCAGGAGATGTGGTTTTAGAGCATGAATAACTTTAAAAAGGTTATCAAAGCATTGACAGTATACTTCAGGGCTCTGATTATGCATCTGATATATTCATTGCCTTAATTTGGATGTGTGACCATTTAAAGCTAACTAATCAACATGCATACAAAAGAATCCAAACTGTATAAACTGTATTTGATGTAAAAAATGTCATGCTTGTACAAGCAAGGAAGCATACCAGGAATTTTACATAGCATTTGCTGCAAGGACACCTCGCTTTATGGTATCTATAGAACACATTCAAAATAATACAATGAGGGATTGCATTCTCAATATTTACAGCCGAACAAGGTTATTAAACAAGAATGTCATTGATTACATTGGCTTCTTCGGAACCTTCATCCCAAAACCTCGATTCAGCTTCAGGACTCTGCTAAAAAATAGACAGTATAATTAATTACTGAAAATCAGGAGAACATAGAGTGGTTAATGTAATTAGTATGTCATTTGATACATTGAACAATAAGAAGCTTGTATAAGGATATTTAGATTAATAATTAAAAAGAAAAGTAGGACTTACGTAGGGGCAAGTTTACCAAGGCTTTTTAGCTGTTTGCCCGAGTCCTTGTCAAGAACTCTCCCTGAAATTTCAATTCTATAGGACTTCTCCTTTGTGGTTGGTAGCCCTCTGCTGGCAAGCAGATCCAGATCTTTCTCATGAAGCTCTCTCCCATTGACAAAGACAAGTGTGTTTCCAGCAGCACAATTTTCTGGCATGGGAAAGTTAAATTCTTTAATAGAAGGCTGCAAAAGAATATCAAACTTGGTCAATAAAAACATTAGAGCAGTAAACTTCATTTCAAAGACAGAAACTCATAAATCAAGGATCAGCTAATCTCACAGGAATTATGCCCAGGCAAGGTTGTCCCATCACACCCCAAAATCCAGCTTGAAAATCATACCTGGTAAAGGCAAATGCAGAATACCTATTACTATTGTGAGCAAAAGAAAACTATATAATTCTTAACATTCATACTGATCAAGACCAAATTCATTGTGTAGATATTCTTCTGTCCTACGACATATAAAAATCTTGAAGATCTTATTCTGCAATTTTTTTTTTATCTAGATTATAAGTACAATCAACAATGGAAAAAAAGACATGTTGAGTCAACCAAATGGCATGCTTACAAATTTATCATTACTGCTTAAGATAAGCGTGTGATTGCAACCAAATCTGAGTAATTTCAAATTTATAACACTAACCAGTAATCTCCAGGACGAACTGGCCCAGCTAGCCTTTCAGCCTTTTTTACCCTACTGTCTGGAATGAGGTGCCCATTAACATAAACACGAGTATTAGAACTTGAGAAATCCCTAAAGCTCTTCTTGAGAAGACCAACCAAGAATGATTCACTTCCCTTGTTGATCCTAGATCGATCTTCTTCTTTGCTTACCTCCATAGAGTCTTGAGACAAACTAGTATTTAGGTATTCATTGAAAGAAACTTCTACTTCAGTTTCTGATGATACCTCTTTCACAGAGTTCTGCTGAGAAGCACTCTTATCAAGTATAGCCTTCACTTGGTCTTTTCTATTACTCTTGTTTCCATCCCCATATCTGTTCACTTCATGATTATATGAGACATCATCCAACTTCTCTGCGAAAGGGGAACCCAGAAATGTTGGAGATGCATTATCTTTTGTATGCAGCTCATGAATGTAGGAAACATCTCTCTGCACAATCATACTATCCGGGTTTGCCTCTTCCTCAGAAGAAACAGAAGATGGAGAAGAAAGGTCCTGCCTTTTCTCAAATTCACTTAAGTTCAGCCTCTTGTCTTCTGATTGGATGTTTCTTTCGAAATCTGTTGACTGGAAGTCATAACCAGGACTATCAAAATTGATAGAACAATTCATTCCTTCATCGATAAGACCACCATCAGGACTTGAGAGGACTTCTTTCGAGATATCAACAGAGCCATCACTAGCGCCAGCCAACTTTTGTGTGTTTTGCACAAGAACAGAAAAAATTAGCTGCTTGTTCTTAATTTCAAACAAGAGTACAGTTGAGCAGGCACCACATCGCAATTTCAGCTGATTCCTCTCCTTTGCTTTAAGTTTTCTTGGAAGTTTTAGTAACTCAAAGCAACTACAGCAAGTTATAAATGGGGCACCACCAGCAATAGGATGGCAAACGCATCTATTTTCATGGGGTACCACCACTGTCTTCCTTAGACCACCTTGGTGAAAAACATTCATGTCTGAATCAAAGCCACTTGGCCATCTAGCATGTGACTGTGGATCCTGTGAGTGTAATGCAGGAGGATTGGCATGAAGATTGCGATTTTGTGACCCGACTTGTGAAGGACTGTATTGATTCCTTTTGTAGCAGTGGAGACATGCACAAGCAGGCTTATGATTCAGTGTTCTGTGGGGATAAAATGCAAGGCGTTCTTGGTTGAAATCCATGTGTTTCCCTAGGAAGAAGTCATGAGGTGGTTGCCGCTGATATTGACCAGGCGGTTGATGAGAATTTACCCTGGGCATTTGCAGCTGAATGGGATCCTCATAAACTGGAAATTCATTTGCAACATGATTTGGAGGAAAATAAAAATTCTGCATATCCATATTATAACTATTTGTGAGCAGAACAGGTTCATGGCCATATTGCTTGAAAAGGGGGACTCTTGGGACATGCTTGTCTGGAGCTAAAGGTTTCACCGGATCATTGTTGTGAGTAACATGGTCATGGTAAGCACCAGGAGGAGCATCAAGAAAGGTCCCTTCTCTTTGTTTCTCGGCCACAGTATCACTTCTATAGATTTGTTCTTTCAATTCCTCGAACTTCCTAAACAACTCAGCTCGATCCTGCTCTAGCTGTGCATATCTGTTAGGCCTATTCAGATCATCAAAATTCTTATCATAACCATAAGTAGAAGGTCCCTCGTAATAATTTGAAGGTCCCTCACCAGGATAAGCAAAATTGGAAAATTGGTTTTGATCACTAGCCATTTTGAAGTTTCCATAAGATTCATCTGGGCAATTTCCATCCAAACCCCATTTGCCCGTGATCATCCTTGACCTCAATGACCCAGTAGAACCCTCATACTGTGCTGAAATTTCTCCAATGCCTTTTCCTTTACCTGAATTAACAGACTCAGATCTATTTATGTTCATTTCATTACCATCCCTGCCAACCCAATTGCCAATTGGGTGATTTAATGGTAGCCTATATATATCATTATAACCCATTCCCTTCTCTGCACCATTTTTATAAGTATAACCCACAATTTTTTCTTTCACAATTCTATTTCTACTATCAATAGAAGAATCATTATTTTGTATCCTTGAAGAAGAACCATTGACCCAATTGACAGTTCTTTCTCTAAAGATCCTCTCTTTTCTCCTATCAAGAAAAACTCCATCATTACTCTCCCTCTCAGCCTCAGATACGATATCTAAATAGCTAACATCTTCTTTCTCAGTCAAACTCTCCTTTTCAAGATTCTTTAATAACCCACCATTTCCTGCCACTTTCTTCTTTGCTGTATCATAAAAAAGCCATGATTCAAACTTCCTAAATTTACCAAAAACTAATCTTTCGACTAATAATAATGAAACTACAAAGAAACAAAGTATTGAAGCAGATAATTTGAAAGCTCAATGACAAACTGGTAGTTATATAGGACCAATTTTAATTGCTTTCACATTTTTTTTAACCCTTGATTCTCACTTTCTCAGCAACCAAACAAAGACTCCCAGAAAGAGAGAGAGAGAGAGAGAGAGAACTGACCTCGAAGAAAAGCACCACAACCACCACACTGGTATACAGAGTAGTTAGGAAGCTCGGTAAGTAGATTATCACACTTTGAGCAACGAACTAACCGAGCTTTTGACCCTTCACCAGCCATCATTAAACCTTAAAAACAACAAATATATCTCACAAAAAAGTGTCTCAACAGACCTCGGAAACCACTAATCTTTTATAACAAAACAAAAACTTAACTTGTTAGAAGGAAAGAATAAAAATAGTTTCTTTCTACTTCTAAAACAAAACAAAACAAAGATAAATAAAAACCAAACATGAATAAAAATATCTCATTTGATGGTAAGATTCCAAGAAAAAGACAATCTTTTGGAAATTTGAGGTTTCTAAAACTAATCTCTATCTTCTTGCTACATAGAAACTAACAGAAAATAAGACACCATAGTTAAAAAATATATATATTTTAAAAAAGAAAAGCTGAATTTTGAGAATTTGTGAACTGTGGGTTATAGGGTACTATAAAAGTGCAAGTTTGAAGAGAGGGAAGAGAATGAATAGGCTCAATTCCCAAAAGTTTTCTTGATGTATAACGAAAGAAACTGGCAGCGAGAAAATGTTAAAAGCACACACGGTATCGTTTTGACTCGGTACGACTTGTTATTTTCCTGTAAAGAAAAAGCCAAAGTTAATATGTACGACGTGACCTATTTTATGAGAAGTAGAAGACTTCAACGAGAGAGGAGCTCTGCTGGCTTGGCGTTCGCATTGCTAATTACCAAATAAGCCCTTTTTTTTTTTTTTTTTTTTTTTAATTTACGGTCATATTCAAATTTTATCCGGGCCATTTCAATAGCAATAAATTAAATATATTTTACAAATTCAAATAAAAATATTAGGGTTTGGTAGAAGTGAAAGGTAATGAAAGAGAGATAAAATTTTTGGTTATAACATTCTAAATTATAAAAAATTTCACAAGGGAGATCTTTTCAACCACCATTCCAGTTAACTGTAGTTATATCTCTTTTGACCTTTGTTATCAACTCAAAAGCATATTGTCAGCGGAGAGGACAATGTCAAATGCTGGATAATTTATTATTATTATTATTACTATTACCAAACATGAATATATTTCACAGCTAAAAAATGACAAAGATAAGAAAACAAAATATATCAAAGTAAATTTAATCACACGACCTGTTCATAAATCAACTGAATGCCTTATTTTATCTATTTCGAAAAAGATAAATTTTTTTTTTATTTTTATAAAAATTAAAAAAAATATAATTTGTAATACTCATATTTTTGAAATATTTTTAAAAATTATATTCTATATTATAAATAATAATTATTTTGTGAATATTTAATTAAAGTTATGAATATAAAAGAATTTTTTTGGAATTTATTATATTTGAAAGAAATAAATATTTGAAAATAAAAAGGGAAATATATTTTTTAAAAATTAATTTTAATTTAAGTAATTTATATGTAATTAGAAAAATATTATTTTTTAAATTTTAGTATGTTAAAAATGAAGTATATTTTATAAGGAATTTATTAACTATTTATTTATAATTTTTGGAGTTAAAATGAATTTTCTACAAATTTTCAAAAAAAAAATAAAAAAAATATAAGGACCAATCCGAAACTGCCACGTGGCAGCCTCGGATTGGCTGCCAGCAGATTTTAATCTGCTGGAACGTGAGAAGCAGAAGCAGAGGGAAAAGAAGAAGAAGAAGAAGAGGAGAAAGGAGTGGTCGGTAGTCCGACTTCCGGCATCGATTTCGGCCAAACCAGAGGGAAGTAATCGACACCTCCCGTACCACCGTGAAGCCTGCTATGAGAAGAGTTTATAGGTACCGGTCTTGCTCAATTCCGACCACCAGGTAAGGAGTTATTTCTGTTCAAAATAGCTCTCATGACCATGTTATCAAAAAATTTCAATTAGCCACAACTCTCTCATTTGAACTCCAAATTGAGTGATTCTTGTTCCTATGATTTTGTCTTCATCCCAGCTTTCTTTTGGTACCCATCTTGCCACCTGAAGTTCGCCGGAAAAGGAGATCGAAAAATGAAACCACCGGACTTTCAATGGCAGATTCTGGCCAATTCCGGAGGCCAATCCCGATGACTCTAATTTTGTTGAACTCCATTTTTCATGGGCTTTTCAATGGCACCAATTTTGTCCCGATCGAAAATCGAAGTCGGGACTGAAAAATATGGGACACGCGTAGATTTTCGATAATTTTGAGTAAGTATGATTTAAATTATTCTAAAATCAATTATTAATTATTTGGAGTATGATTGGAGACAAATTTGTGAAAATGGATGAATATTTATACTGGTATTGGAGAATTTAGACAGTTAAAATTTAATAATTGTATTTTTATTAGATGCAAAAATTAAAGTAATTTTGCTATATTATTTTGGAGTTATTATAGAAATTATTTGGATGAGAATTATGGAAAAATATAGAGTTTAGCGTTGATTTTAGAATTTTCAAGCGGTGAATTATCAGGAATTGTATTTTTATTGAATGCAAGAATTAAGATGAATTTATTATTACTAATATGGAAATTATTATGGAAATTAGGTGGACAATATTTATGGCATTTAGATACTAAAAGGTTAATTTATTTAAGCAGTAATTTAATGAAATTGATAATTAAATTAAGTCTATAAAGAGATTAAATTAAGATAATTATTAAAATATGGTAAATGAATTACTCACTACTATTATTATTGATACATCGGTATTGATGGATTAGACCGATTAGATATTAGATTTGAGTTTGAATGTTTATTTATTACTATAAGTAATTAATTATTTATATGGATCAAATGATTAAGGCATATAAAGTTAATTATAAATATTTTATTGCTGAGTTGGAGACTCAGGAGGGGTCAATTGATTGATAGTATTGGATTTGGGCCAATGGGCTGATTATTAGAAGTATTTTTATTTTTTGAGGTTATATCCTATTTTAGGGGAGATTCTGCCAAAATTTCGGCAAATTCTCGAAATTCGTTTTTTATATTTCTGAGTCAGTATTTGAGTATTATTCTAATGAATCTCGTATGTGGTACATGTATTTCAGATATATTCCTTACTATCATCAGGAGGCGCTCCGAAAAGAGCTAGCTGGTTAATGATCGTCAAGTTGTGAGTTGATATGTTTAATTTAACTTTGTAAACAAACATTGATGAATGCATTGATGGATGAAATATATGTATATAACTATCATTATTGCATTGAATTTAGGAGCATGATGTATGTTTATGATGATGATGAATGACACTGTATGTATATGTTGACGATGGAAAATAGGGTGATATGGAATCCACCACTAACACATAAACATTAATGATGTAACGTGACACAATATAATTTATGATGATGTTATTACAGAGATTGCCTAATTCGAGTTGATATAATCGTGACCCCTGGACATGGATAAGACAGTATAGGGATGCCTGGTTTGAGTTGATCACACCGTGGCCCTATAGTTGGAATTTAAGAGAGCCAATGGAGGGGGTTGGCTCCCCATTTATGATAAACGAAAACATAAATGAGGTTGGATTTCACGGACATTTTCCATCATGTATGTTATGTATGTTTATGGGTAATTATATGTGATGTGACATTTCATGTAGATTTAATAAATGACCTGCATGTTAAATTAATTTATATCAGCTCATTGAATTGAACCCTCACCCCCTGTTCAAATATTTTTCCAGGGTTCGGGTTGAGCTTACAGAGATTGAGTTTTTAAGTTGAGTATTCCTGCCTTTCATTTCTCAGGCAGTGGAATGATTTTTCTTTATTATGTAATTATTTTATGGTCATTGTGTTAAAATCTATAGAGCTTCGCATTGTTATTTTCAATATCAGATTTATGGTCACATTTTTATGAGTTATTCTGTTAAGCATAAATTTTTAAATAATGATGTTAAGTTATTGAGTTTCTGTTGTCAGTCAGGCTTACTACTGGTTCCGGAAGCATTATTCTTTCCCTTTCCCTAGTGCCAGTCACGTGCCCAATGGGGTCGGGTCGTGACATACACGAACGTTGTGGAATAAATTAGAAGATATGTACGCTGAAAAATCAAGCAACAACAAATTATTTTATTTAACAAAGTTGATGCAGATGAAATACCGAGAAGATGCTTTTATAGCTGATCACTTGAATGAGATGCAAGGGATCGTGGATCAGTTATCGAGAATGAGCATAAAATTTGACGATGAGGTACTTAGACTTATGATGATTGCCTCTCTGCCAGAGTCATGGGAGACTTTGAAGATCTCACTCACAAATACTGCACCATATGGTGTAGTTAAAACGAAATCTATAAAGAACGGAATCCTGAATAAAGAGATGAGACGTAGATCGTAGGGTTCCTCTTCATCACAGTCAGATGTCCTTGTTATAGATTCCAAGGGGAAGAGTGAGACTCGAGATTCAAAGCAAAGAGACAAAAGTAGAGGAAAGTCAAATAAATATGCCAATGTTGAGTACCATCATTACAAGAAAAAGGGCCACATCAAGAAGTTATATCTGAAGTTTAAGAAAGAACAAGTGAAGAACAAAGGTGTAAAGAAATATGACATTAGTGATGATGAACACGTCAATGTTGTTGGTGAATTCCATATTGTTTGTGATGAAGATACCATCAATTTGGCATCCCAAGAGACTAGTTGGGTGATAGACAGTGGTGCCACAGTTCACGCTACATCTCGAAAGAAATTGTTCTCATCCTATAAATCAATAAAATTTGATGTTGTCAAAATGGCAAATAGTAAATTTATAAAAGTTGTTGGTATAGGAGATGTTTGTCTAGAAATAGAGAATGGGATGAGATTAGTCTTGAAAGATGTCAAGCATGTTTTGGGATGGGTTTCAATTTAATTGTTGTTGGCATACTTGATGATGAAGGTTATGGTAAAACTTTTGAGAATGGTCAATGGAAACTCACTAGTGGTTCCTTAGTGGTGGCCAAAGAATGAAAGCACACAAAGTTGTATTTGATGCAAGCAAAGCTCTTTGATCTTTATATAATCAATAACTAATGATGGAATGGTGAAATACATATCATGAACCATAATGCATATAATATAACAGGGATGAGTATCTGTAACATATCATATATAATATTGTACTGTTACTTCACTTCACTTCCTTCACATTTCCACCCAATCACACCATGGCATAGAGAATTTCACCCTTTCTAATAGAGGTTAGAGCATATATACATATATCTGTATACACACTCGATGGATTTTCTCACTACACCATCGAAGTAGTCCTGTTATAGTATATTATATGCAAATGTCTCATATCGTATGAATATATCAATATTAAGTCTCAAATATGACTTTAATGATGTTAAATAATATCACAAAGGTCAAAGGAGCAATATAGCTCAAAATAAAAATTTTGGTCTCTGGGACTCAGTTGCGCCAGCGTAACTGACACCCCTAAATTACGGGTCTGTTTATCATTTTCAGACACTTTCTGGTTTGCCTTGAAATCAATATTTCCTTAGCATTTTCTTTATACAAATCATAAATATATGTATATAATAAGCAATTAGGCTTGATTTGACATCAAAAAGTTTTTCAGAATGAATTTTATACAGAATCAAAGTTTAGGTCAGTTTCAGACATTTCAGCAGCTCTGTTTTAGGTCATTTTGGCAAAACTGACCAAAAGTGGATCATTAATGATTTTCAAGCAAGGATATCATTTCATATGTATAAATGCATGACTTATGAATGAATAATGCATGAATCATATATATAGACTCACCTCAAACAAAAACTCCAATATTTTCCAGCAGGCCTAGTTAGCCCAAGACTCGTCGTCGGTGGCCCTAGCTCGGGAGGATTCCCCTATATTGATAAAATCACTCCGGTAAGACTTATACTCAATACCATTCACATCAAAATACATATCAAAGCATATCAAGGCATACTAACATACATAAACACATATGCTATACACCAAGGACCCTATATCATACATTTGACACTTTCCATTTCTTTATACATCAAATGCAATTCTATCACCATTTTTCATTCATATTTCATATATTCATCATTATAATACTAACTTAAGAACTTCCAAATACTTAGTTCAATATTTCATACTAAACATATATCATATTCCAAGTTTAACTTCCAAGTACATATATCAAATATCTTTTACATATCTAAACTTATACATTTCCATTACTTATACCATTGAATCATATTCAAACCTTACTTCTTCAATTGCATTAGCCTAACACCTTAAACTAACAAAGTCCATATAGTTCCACCTAAATGGAAATCATTCCATTCATCCATTTTTCAACACCAATCAATCATACAACATTTAAATACATCAAATGTATAACATTCATCCATATAAACCTATTAAACATCAAAGCACCAAACCATTCCTTAAGCTATACACATTTGGCCAAAATGAGTTTTCATCCAAATGATTTTCTTTCCATCAAATGACCAATAATTCATGTTAATCACATCAAATACACATCATTCAAGCTTTTAAACCTATTAAACATCAAAACATAAATCATCATCTTCACATCATCATATTCGGCCAAGACAAAGTTCCATTCAAATGGATTTGTTTCCACTATTTAACTATTAATTCATATCATACACATCAAATACAACTCATTTGAACCAAAAGATTCATCAAAATCATATTTTGATTCATATTTCTTCCTATTAGGGTTTCATTCCAATTTTTAATTTTTCTTCCAACCAAAACATGTTTTGGATACTAAATATCATCAAAGAATATCTTAAGAATCTAATTAAACCAAAAGAATAGTAAAATCAATCACTTACTAAAAGTTCTTCAAAAAATTCAAAGTTTTGATTCCTAGCTTTTTCTTGTTTTTCCTTAAAATCTAAAGCTATATTTGTGTTTATAATTATGGAATTAACTAGTTTCTATCAAGAAATAAAAGAAAACAACAATCTTTGGCAAAGATCAAGGTTGGCCGAAACTTAGCAATGGAGGAGAGAGAAATTTTGGTTGGTAATTTGATAAGGAAGATGAAGAGGTTGTAAAAATCAACCTAAATATCAAAGGCATGATCAAATATATTAGGCTTATGATAGAAATGGTGAAACCTAGCCATCCAACATCCATTTTTTCATCATTTCATCCAATGGTTTGATTTAGGTAAGCCTAACATGATACCATAAGCTTGCATACACCATATAAGTCCATATTTCAAAGGAAAAGACTAAATTGCCCTTAATTCAAATTTGATCCTTATCCGAGCAGTTTTGTCCGGACTTATCTTCTACTGGGTTTAATTCTCCAATAAATCTTCAAATAAATATAATATCATCATTTTCATGTCCTAATATTCTTTTCTACCTTCGAATATCATATTAATTTCCATAAAACTCGAAGGGGTGTGAAATGACCATTTTGCCCCCAGTTCACCAAAAATTCAATTTTTCTCGATTTCTTCCTAACAACCTTTAAACCTCTTTTACACGTATAATACTTCCTAAAACATGCATATACATTCAATTCAAACATAAACATACATTAATACATAACTTTCAAGCAAATGACAAATCTCTTAGGTTTGTCCTTTTGAGTTCAGGTTCTAAATTTTAACTGAAGTGTTACAAAAAAAATATTATAAGAATACTTATCACCACTAGAAGCGGGATAATGTTATATAGAAATAAGAATAGAAAAGGTAAATAAAATTTTTAAAGTAAATATTATCGATATGGTATGAAGAAAAATTGGTTACATATTTATTGTATGATAAAATATTTCATTGATATTTATCGAGTATCGTAAAAATAGAGAAAAATGTGAATATAAATTTTATCTCTAACAATGATGATTTTGATTATAATCATATAGACATTGTTCACGTTGATGTGACAAATAATTTTTTGAAAATATTGAAAAAAATAATTGATTTCGATATATATTGTGAATAGTGCGATAACTCGTACAATTTTAAAAATTTCAAATATTTTTCTTATTTAAAAATGGATGAGACAATTGTTTCTAGTAATACAAAAAATAATTAAAAGTTTCAAAAGAGTCAATATATTATTACTAAATGGAACAACTCTTATTATATATAATGCATTATTTTCTCTAAAGTCTCACAAAAATTTGTTAAGTTTTAAAGATATTCATAATAACGAATATCATATTGAGATAGTAAATGAGAGGAATCAATAATACCTCCACATTACAAGTATTATTTTGGGTAGAAAAAATATAGTGAAAAATTTTATGTTATTTTCTCTGATTTATATTATACAAAAATTAGTGAAATTGAAGAGAATCTTATAGTAAATCAGAAGTTTATATATTCAAATATTTTTATTATTTGGCATGACAAGTTAGTTCATATTGATTTAATAATAATGGAAAAAATATTGAAAAATCACGTGGGAATCTATTGAACAACTAGAAGATTCTTCAAATCAATTAATTGACTTTTGGTCAAAAATTAGATATTTCTCATCTAAGAATTTTTAAATGTGCAGTATATATCTTAAATACTCCACCATAACGCACTAAGATAAGTCCTCAAAAGAGGTTAAAAATATAAGTTGGATATAAATCTCCATTAATAATTAAATATTTTGAGTCATTAATGGTGATGTATTTACTGCTCAATTTGCAGATTGTTATTTGATGAAATAATATTCTCAGCATTAGAGGGAGATAGTAAAAGTTGAGAATTACAATAATATGAAATATTTCATCATTATCTAAATCCTATAACAAAACAATATGAACAAGAAGTTTAGAAAATAATTTATCTGTAAAAATTAACAAATCAATTGCCGGATGCACTTGTTGATTTAAAATGAGTAACAAAATCTTATATAATAGCTGTTGATATTTTAATTTGTATTGTCGTTCCAGAATGATAACTTATTAATATTAATGAATCTCAAGCACACTTGAAATATTGAAGCCTATTGATTATAAGGATAAAGGTCTTTGAAAGAGAAAAATAATAAATAATAAAGATAATTTTATTGAAAATACAAATATTAATATAAATACACTTTTCTGAAAAAGTACATGTACCTGAAATTAGTAAAAATAAAGAAATATTAATAAATTATGTTAGTTATGAAAAAAGATATAATTGAAATGAAATTATTGTTGACTAATATTTTACATATGGTGTAACATATTTTTATGAATGAAAATGATGATTTTGAACTACGATCTATTCAATAATGTTGAAATAGAGTTGAATGAATAAAATGAAAAAATGCAATATAAGCAGAATTAGATTCTATTGAAAATATAAAATTTTTGAACCAGTAGTCCAAACACCAGAAGATATGAAACTGTTATATACAAATAGATTTTTGTGCGAAAAAGAAATAAGAAAAATATAATTGTAAAATACAAAACAATACTTGCTATACAATATTTTTCGCAAAGATTTGAAATCGATTATGAAGAGATATACACTCCTATGGTGGATGCAATAATATTTTGATGTCTTATTAATTTAGCAATGCATGAAAGACTTGATATGCACCTTATGGATGTAGTTACAATTTACCTATATGACTCAATTGATAATGATATTTATATGAAAATCTCTGAATGATTTAAAATGTTAGAAAAATATAATTTAAGTTCTCGAGAAATTTATTCAATTAAATTACAAAGATTTTTGTATGGATTAAAACAATTTGGGCTCATGTGGTAAAATCGTCTTAGTGAATACTTGTTCAAAGTAGAATATAAAAGCAATATTATATAAAAATTTGTATATGAATTTGCCATAATTATTGTATATATTGATGATTTGAATATTATTGTAATTCCTAAAAAATTTTCAAAAGTAAAATATTATTTAAAAAATGAATTTGAGATAAATTATTTTGAAAAAACAAAATTATGTCTCGATTACAAATTGAACATTTGGCAAAATAAATTTTTATTTATCAGTTAACTTATACACAAAAAGTTCATTTATAATTTTATATACAAAACACATTCATTGAATAGTTCAATGGTTGTTCGATCATTTAATGTGAATAAAGACTATTTTCAGTTAGAGAAGATAATGAAAAAAATTTTGGTCTTTAAGTACCATATCTTATGCAATAGGTGCACTAATATATTACAAAAAAAAAAAATGATGAAATTGGTGTTCAATAAATTCGTTCAAGTGACAATCTAACAGATTTGTTTACTAAGGTATTACCTACTGCAACATTCAAGAAATTAGTTAACAGTATTGAAATGTGACGCCTTAAAGATTTTCAGTG
>CANXYC010385108.1:0-15206 GCA_948193065.1 Aleurites moluccanus
GAGGTTTCTCCCTTTTTTTTTTTTTTTTTTTTTTTTTTTTGTATACAATATCTAAATTATACTACATTAATTATTCCTTTTGTTTATAGTCATCAATTTAAAATTTTGTATTATTTTTTAATTTTGTTAAAAAATTTAAATTTTATCAATTTTATTTTAATTTTTAAAATTAATTACAATTATAATCAGCTTTCAAAATTAAAAGGCTTAAAAATTAAATTTTTGATCTATTTTTTAATTTTGTCCAAAATTTTAAATTTTACCAATTTTTATCAATAATTTAAATTTAATATAAATTGAGTTTAATTTATAATTTTTCAAATTGAAAATAATATAATAAATTAGACTTAATTTATAGTTTAATTTTCTAATTAATTTTTATTTTCATAACATATATGAGAAATTAATTTAAAATTTTATAAAATATTTGAGTTTAAATTTTTTTTAAAATTATTATAATTAAAGAGAGTTTTAAATGATTTTATTCAAATTGAATTACAATTTTAGTTTTGCCAATTATGATTATTAAAAAATTGTAATGTAGTGAAGTTTTTTTTTTAAATTATACTTGATGTAACATTTACAATATAATAGATAGACCACTTTGAAATTTTAGGTCATTAAACTATTATATAAATAACTCGATTGTATCGAAATTTATTTCCTCCTTAAATTGAATTGTAATATTTAATTTAAATCTCAATTATAAAGATATAATTGAGATTTGTTTCTCTCATTCACTAATATTAAAGGTAAATTTTATTTATCTACATAGTTAGTTACAATTAAAAATAATTATACCTGCCGTATTTATATATAGTCTAATAATAAATATATATATAATTTGAATAATAAACTTGTATTTGAATTTTCTTTTAATATTAAAAAAAATTATATTTATACATTTATATATTACATTCATTTTAAAAGTAAATATAAAAATATATAATTTGAATTGATTATTTTTTTTATCCAAATTTATTTTATTGATTTATTATATTGTTTGATATGGTGTTATAATATTAAATTATTAAAAAATATTTTTAAAATAAACTATAACAAATAAAATAATCTATCTTAAATTCTTTCTATCTGAATTGTTCATCACCTCTAATTTTAACCATTAATTCTCATATTATATATATATCGTGGCTTGGTTGTCTCTGCCAATTGTGAAATGGGAATTTCCTTTCGTTTTTTGAATCTTTTCAATCAAAACCTTAAAGATGAGAAGTGTTATACACATCTTCATCACTTATATCTTATGAGCATGCACATCAATAATTAGCTTAGGTGTCAAAACTCGGCTAAAAATAATCAAGGGTCAGCATATAATATATAGGTTAAAAATATGTATATTAATATTTATAGTACTTTCTTTTAATTTTTTAAAAAATATATTTTTTTTTAAATTTCACATTTTTTTTTTCTCAAGAGTCACAATGTTAATAGTTAATATTAATGGAGAATAATATGTTATATGATACATCATATTTATTTTTAATGAAATTGACGAAAAAAAAATTTAAATTTGAGATCTCTTCCTAAATATATTTTAAAAATACTTATTTTAATAATGATTATAATTAAACGATAACAAAATATATTAATATAATATATTATAATTAATTAATTAATTAATTACGAATGCCAATAAAATAATAACTCAACAATAATTAATAAAAATAAAATATGAAATCTTTTGATTTTTAATATTTCCGTCTAAAATTTCTTACTACTGTAACAATAATTTTTTTTTCTAATTGGAGTCATCTTTAGCTGAACTTAAAAATGATTAATTAAACATTTGAATCCCAATTTAAAATATATATATATATCATTCAAACCAAAAATTAATGGCAAAAACTTTCTTTGCATTAATAGATAGGACTTTTGAAGTTTATTCCCTAACATTTTATACTAGCTAATAGTACTCATGAATATTGTGTTAAAGAGTATAAGGATGGGACAATTCCCATTTCTCCAAATCCTTTGCACATTCTTATTATTTCTTTTACAGTACTTAATATTTAATTATAATTAATTTTTTCTTTAAATATCAATTTTAACCCCTTTATATTATATATAAATTTTAATTATATATCTTTTTTTTCCAATCAT
Organism: Aleurites moluccanus; assembly: GCA_948193065.1. Taxonomy (NCBI): domain Eukaryota; kingdom Viridiplantae; phylum Streptophyta; class Magnoliopsida; order Malpighiales; family Euphorbiaceae; genus Aleurites; species Aleurites moluccanus. Next base: position 2,122 of record CANXYC010385108.1, read on the forward strand.
AATAAGTATATAAAATGTCTTACTTCCACCTTATAAGTTTTACCTATTTTAATTGGTAAATTTTTTAAAGTAATAAAATTCAATTGTAAAAATGAAATAAATTTTTTATAATAGTTTTAAAAATAATAATTTAGATTTAAATAAAATTTATTTTTGACATAAATTTAGTAAATTTGTATATAAATTTTAAATTATATATCTTTTTATTTCTTTTGATCGTTAAGAATTTATCTTTTTTTTATAATTATAAAATTAAAAATAAAAATATTTACGACAGAGATAATATATTTGACTCAATAAATAATAAAATATTTTAAAAAATAAATATAGTGTACTTCCATATAATAATAAAGTTAATTTTTTTATAATATAGTTATAATATAACATTTATCATAAAAATAATATATATAAAAATTAAACATGGATAAAAATATTTAAAACTTAAGATATAATTTATTTTTAAGTAGGAAGTAGATATATAGCATAATAATATTTCTTAAATCATTTGAAAAAGTATTATTTTAATCTATTAATGAAATAAGTAATATATATACTTTTATTACTTGAAAATCTAGCATATTCATTTAAATTTTATAAGATTATAAAATACATTTATAAATTTTGGAATTACATCACTTATATTATAAAAATTTAATTTTTATTTTTTTGAAAAAAAAAATAAAAGTAGGAAAAATGTGAAATTTTACTTATTAAAGAAAGGGTTAAAATTGACATATAAATGAAAATTAATGACAATTAATTTACAGTTAAGCATTAAATACTTCAAAAGAGATAGGGGAGTGGGAGAAGATTTTGAAGAAGTGAAAATATTTTCACCCTAAGCATAAAGGTTAAAAGAAGTTACTAATTAATTAACAATTTTCATTCATTATGTCCATCAATTATGATGTCTCTTAAATAAGAGTGGGAAGATAATTAAATAGAACCTTAATAAATTTTTTTCCCTCTGTCCTAATAAAAATTTACCAAACATATAGGTTGCAGAAAAAAGCTAGTAGGTTATTATTTTGAATAAAATTTTTATTAGATTCAGTTTTATTTATTTATATTTATATTTATTTTATTTATATATTTTTAATTTGTGAAACTTAATTTTTTTTTTATGGAGATTTATTTATATATTCTATATGGAAATGAGTTTTCGTTTGATTTTTAATATATTAAACTTATCAAACTACTTGATATTAAATTCGAATGAAGTGCATTTTTCGTTAACGTGTTAATTACAACTATTGATCTGAATATTATTACTTTAATAATTTTATTAATAAAATTTAAGAAAAAAACTTATTTTATATTTATTTTTATTATAATTTTTTAATTATTTTCACCAAGATGGATTATTTTTTTTCACGAATGAAAATTTTATTTTTTATTAAAAAAAAAAAAAGCTAGTAGACCAGAATTTCTTCTGCATTTACCCTAGTACCAAAGTTAAACATGGTTCCCGATTTTAGGATCACTGGGGCACAACTATTAGTTCATGTACCAAACTATACAAGGTTGCCTCCAACTTCCCATAACTTACACATATATATAGGACGTGGATGTACCAGCCTATTTGGATTGATTCCTGTACCAAAAACCTAATAATCTTCACACCGTTTTTTTTTTCCTTTTAACATTTTTTAAATCAAACCAATTAATGAATAATATCTATAACCGAATTGAATTGAGTAGGTACAAATTTAATTTTTTTAAATATATGTGGATGTTTCAATAATTTATTATTATAACAACGATTGAAATTATGCATGACATATCATATTCATATAAACAGAAACATGCATGATCATATTTTATATAAAATATTGAAATTTAAAAGAATTTAAAAAAAATTCATACATGAAATAATCGAATTGATAATTCATATAATATGGAGCATGCATGGATTGATTTCGACACTATACCATGTTAATAATAGATGTAGATTTGAGATAGTTAACGATAAATATTATATATACTTAATCAATATGAGATTTTTCATATATTGTATCCTTTTAGATGAGAAGATAAGTGGTTGATGTCTTGGGAATACCTAATGATGAAAGAGGTGCTGTAGGCAATCGCGAGTGAAGACATGTTGAAGTGAAAACCCCTGAGATTATTAAACATAAATATGTGTGTATATATATATATAAAGAAAAATTGAATTATGAGAAGAAGGGACCTCTAAAAAAAAATAGGGTTTGAAAGTGGTCGCACATTTATGCAAATCTCATCGGCAGTTACATAGAACAAAACAATAACTACACAACACAAAGTAATGAATCTCATTAGAAAGTAGTATATTTCAGCAAATCCACAGAAATTATAAAAAAACCTCCAATTTTCTTAAAATTGAATAAAAGACCTCCAAATTTTTAAAAAAACTTGAAACAAATTATAAATATAAAAGATAAACATAAATAAAATAATAGATAAATTGATCTTAATAATTACTTTTAATACTAATATCATTTGTATACCGAAATATAATTTAATATTAAATATATAATTTTTCATATAATTAATTCAAAATCAATTCACTCTTCTAAATATTAAAAAAAAAAAATATCAACATCATTCAAGCTTATCATAGGAGTAAAGGTATAGTTATAGCTACTCTCATATCAAATTAATGAATGTACTAAATGATTTTTTTTGCTGATAATTTTCTTGCATCTTCCTTAGCAATACCTTTTTTTTGTTTTTTTTTACCCAAAACTTAAAGGAATGGGAATCAATAGGACCACTTTATTTCAGTCTCCTCTTTTTCTTTTCATAAAATTAATAAAAATATTTTTATCTTATTCTTCAATTCTTTGACCGATTATTAATTTATATATATGAATACATATATATTTGTTTGGTGAAAGTGACAATTCAATGAATACAATAAATTCCAATGTGGAAATTTGAGGATAGAGATCCAAAAAGCATGGCAAAGGTTACGCCACAAAAGCGTTAATCTGTATTCAATTTTTTGCTTAGTTCAATGAATTTAAGATGTATCATGAAGTTTCATGGAAATGGCAAAGTCAGGTTCAATAGAACATAGTCATGCGATTAGGAAATGAAGAAAAAAAAAAAAAACTAAGTACTCTTTTTAATCTTGTATTTATATGTTAAATATTATCTTAATTAGTAGCTGTTTTAGGCTTATTTATGAGGTGAGCATAAATTTAAAAAATGTTAAATTTTTTTAAGGTTTGGCTCCACCGACTGAATTGGTATTTTTCTTTATTAATTGAACTTTGTAGTTAGACTCACGGATAAATTTAGTAATTAATATTTAATTATTTTCAAAATTTAAAAATTATTAAAATTAATAATTTTTATTTATGGATATTGTAATCATTTCTCAGAATTTAAAACTTATGATTTTTGATATGTTATAAAATAAAATTAAAAAAATATTTTTATTTTTATTTTTATTTTAATTTTTTCTTTGAGAAATAAGAGTTATTAATTAAGTAACATTAGTAGAGTGAAAGCGAAATGACAGTGGCAATATCTTACTAGCTGGGACTTATACTATACAAACAAAAAGTGATAAAAATGAGGAACCCATGCAGTACGGACCATCGGCATCGGAGATAGTGGTCCGCCGGAACGAGGAGGGGCCGGAATTTGTGCTTAACCCACGTGTCATAAAATCAAACGAAACAGCCAGTCTTAACTCTCAAAGTGTGTACAGTCTGTATAATTTTCCTTATTAGTAGTGATGGCTTATGGCTCGCTCTTTCACAATCCGTTTCTTTTCTTTTCTCTTCTCGAGGTTCTTTTTTCACTTTCATTTCAACGCGTGTTGTTACACATTCTCCATAATTTATTAATATCATATTTCATATACACAACAATTTTTATTTTTTATTTTAACTGCGAGCCATATTTTTTTAAAATTAATTTACATACTAATCAAAATTAAATTCACTGCCTAAAAAATTTTTAATCTTGTCTTACATATTCAGTATGTGCATTAAAAAATTTATTATTAAATATCTAAATATATTTATAATTTAAAATAATTTATTATCCCTAAATGCAAATAATTTAGATAATTTAAGGTTAATTTTATTTTAAATTTATAGATTTAAGCAGTGCTCTTCACGGTCGAAAACAGAAGTGTGAGTGTAACAAATTGGGCGTTAGTTGATAAAACTGGTAATTGAGGATACTTTGAGGGAAATTGAAAGGTTCGAGATGGTGGCATTAGACTTGAGACTTGGATTTGAGGTGCTTTAATCCATGATTATGACGCAAACCCATGCTTAGTGATGTAATTTCTGTGCTTTAAGCTTTTTAATTAACATTGTTGATGACGCCAAGAAATTTTGCTATTAACTAAAAGATGCCTTTCTATTACTTCTTCTTCAATGTCATAGATCCTACCTACCAATATCTAATCTTTTATTATCGTGAAAAAAATGCATTTTAGTTCTTAAAATTTTGTCTAATTAACGTTATATAATATTATTATTTAAAATATATATATATATTAATTTTTATATTTTGATTTCATAAATTTTAAAATTATTTCATCTAATTTTTTTAAATTTTCTCTTAAAATAATTTTAAATACATAATTACTCTTATCCACCCCTTTTCTTTTTCTCTTTCTTTCCCTCTCCTCTTTCTTCACCATTTTCTATTCCTTTTTTTATTATTATTATTTTCCATAGATAAATTTCTCAATTTCCCTTTTTATTTTCCCTTTCCCTTCTTCCTTTTTCCCTTTCTCTTTTTCCTTTATTAACTATTTCTTCCCTTTTCTTCTTCCTTTCTCTACCCACGTCACTCCATTTTCTTTTCCATGGATGAATATATTTTATTTTTTCATTTTATTTCATCTTTTAGTTTGATAATTGTTGGAATCTGCATTAGATATGAAAAAATATTATGATTTTGTGGTGGTGGATTTTATGATATAGATTTATAGCACTAGGTTTTGTGGTGGGCATGATGGTGATTTTTTAGTGTTCGGTATTTGGATTCATGGTTTTTCATATTTTTGTGTTGATTGCATTGAGAATTAGTAATTCTGATGGTTATTTAATTATTAAATATTTTAATTTTTGATTTGTAATACATAAATTTTGAAGTAATGGTTGAAATAAAAAATTTAAGTATAATAAAAAATTTAAGTATAAAAGATGAGTATTTTGATTTTTTTATAGGTTTTAATAGTAAAAATTGACGGAAGGACTTTAAAGTCTACGAAATTAAAATATAAATATTAAAATGTTCATTTTTTAAAAAGTATGAATTCAAATATTAATTAGATCAAATTTTAGAAATTAAAATATATTTTTCCTTATTATTATTTACTCATTGTGAATATTCTTATTTTTTTTTAATATGTTTTAATTTAACTGTTTCATTTACTAATTTAAATTATATTTTATTTTAATTTGATGATAATGTTCTCATTAAAAATGTGTTGAAAAATATAAAAATTAATTAATAGATATAAAATATAAGAGAATAAAAAAGTGAAAGGAGATTAAAGTAATTAATAGATTAAATAATAAATGAATTAGAAAAGTTAAATAAATTAATTTTTTTTTAATAATTATGTGTTTTAAAATTAAGATATTTAATGTGAGACGAATAAAATAATATTTACTACTTGCCATTTTCTTGTTAATTTAATACTATTTGATTATTATGGTTAAAAATATTATATCCATCTTAAATTGGTGATTCATTATTTTTTTTTTCGTCTGTTTAAAATTTAGTTATTTTTTGTTTTTAAATGTTAAGTTTATAAGAATATTTTTATATTACACATCTCTAATTGCATTTATTAACTGTATAGTTAATGAATATACATTGAAAAAAGTGTATAAAATTAATGTGTTATTATTAAAAAAGTATGAATATTTTAGAAAATTTACATAATATTAATTAATTTTTTTAGTGCTTGATTGGCACAGCTTATGAAAAGAAAAAAACAGACTTTTTTAAATGAGAAGTTGATTTTGACTCAGTTTATAGTGTTTGGTAAATATCAAAATTAATAAAAACAATTATCCGGATAACTAAAATTCAACTATTTAGATAAATTAGAAATTCAAACTTTTCAAAATAGCTAAATTTTAGATTAAATGCGTAACTAATTTTAAAAAATTAATAGACAAAAATATATTTATGAGTTTATAAGCAATTTTTAGATTATATTTTACCAAATACGAACATATAGTTAATTATTTTTAAAAATATCACTTTTAAAAAAATAATTTTTCCTTATATGAAAAGCTATTTTCATAAACTATGTCAAACTAGGTCTTAATCTTTCTCTAATAATAAAATCGATTATCTATTTAAAATGGATAAAGTAATAATTAATACAAGTATATACTTATTGCTATAAGTTAATAGTGTATTACTAAATATTAAACAATATTGTTAATATTATCAAATATTATTGTTTATTTTGAAAATTTTATATATTGAATGATATTTTGGTGTTAACCCCTTTTTTTTTTTTTTTTTTCCTTTCAACGATATATAAATCTTATCGTTGAGGTATTTATACAATTAAATATTTTATTTTCAGCTTAAATTGTGAGTCTCAGTCACAAAATCTTGAAAGGAGTTAGAGATTTTCGAGATTTTTTTTTTCAAAAATCAATCAGTATATTTAATTATTATACCGTAACTAAACACTTCGGAATCCGAATTACAATAAAGATTGAAGATGCAAATCCAAACATTACAAATTTACCACCCAACTGCACAAAACCCACCCCTCAGCTAAGAAGAGTATAATCACATTAATGGACAAAGTTTTATGACAATTTCTGGGTTCAGGTGGATTTTGTGGCTATTCATATGAATCTTTCTCAGTATTTTGATTTAGGTCTGGTTCTGCTTCTCGTGTCAGCACTTAACAATCTGTGACTAATCCAGTAATATGATCATCAACCTTTGACTTAAGGGTGTTTGGACATGTAATTAATAAACGTCAAATTGAAATAAAAATATTTTTTTTCAATCCATAAAAATTTTAATCAGTAATCGTAATTCCTATTTGCTACTAGATTTTGATGATTTGATTAAGAAAAATCGATAATTAATTTTTATTTAAATATTTTATAATTTTTATACATATATTATTCAACAGTAATTAAGTTTTGTAGTTTGATATCTAAACAGCCCATACTATCTAACGAATATGAGTTTCAATAAAAAATTGAACCAAACCCCACCCTACCACTTCACACACGCGCACACAATTAATTTGTGGCTTTATATGGTTGCAAAATAACTCATAATTAAAAATTAACTTAGTTAATAAATGAGTTTGTTGTTTATTTTATTAATCAGAATTTTATTCTCAAAAATAGTATATTTAGATAGTAATTTCTAAATAGATTGAATATGAGAAATATATCATATTGTTATTGGATTTGTTTGTCTGATTTGAATAAAAAATTAACTTTTAGAATTAGTATTCGAATAATAATTAATTTTCAATGCATAGCATGAATGTATAAATTGCGTTATTAATAATTTTATCCGATTGTAAATATGTAAATTAATTTAAGAATATCTTGAATGATATCAATAAAACAACAGCAATAATAATAATAAAAATGCACAATATCAAGTGATCAAATTAATTCTCAAAAGTATGTGTAGTCTATTAAGAATATAGTGTAAGAACTAAGACCTCTCATTTATAAACAGGAATAAAAATAAAAATGACACAATTGGAAAATGACCATCTCACAATTGGTAGGACATTGTTGCAATATTTTTCTCAATGACAAGTCGTTTTGTGTGTATCTTTTTCAATTCTGTGTGAAAGAATCTAAGGAAAAATCATAATGTTATGGTTTTAGATCAGTCCAAAACACTACTTGCAATTAGCTAATAGCTATTTTTCAGACACTACTGCTTTTCTTTTTCTTTTTTATTGGAACAAAAGAAGAGAAAAGAATCTTTTTATGTGTGTGTGGGTATTTGATTTATACAAATAATGACATTTTTGTTATTTTTGAGACAATGCTTATCCATATAATTTAAATTACTTTTAAGTCTTTATTGTCTCTGTGAGTGTGTGGCTCTTGCACTGTTGCATGCACATGTTTTTGTTTACATGAAATATATAATATAGTCCACATTTTTAAATGCTTAATCAATAATATTGCTATATTATCTTAGTCAATTTATATTCAAAACAAACACAAACATCTATTTAAAGTATCAATTATATATTTTTATAAAAATACTATCATATTATCATCAGATAAACATTTGATCAATCTTGAATTATATTGATAAATATTCATCATATATATATATAGAATCAATGAAAAATTTTAAAATTAACAAATGAAAAGAGGAAGAAATGTAAACATAACGTTATAAGGTAGCCCATAATGCATAGAAAAATTAAAAAAGAAAGAAAGAAAATCTATATAGATGGGCAAGCAAATCAAATCAAATCAAAAACACCCACCCCCAAAAAATAATGGTGTTAGGTCTTTGTGAGACCAAAACAATGTGTGTTATCCCCTAGCCATGTGTCTGTATTAAGGTGTGTTAATACCCCATTACATGTGACCCTACAAAGAGCTTAAGATAGAGTCCCAATCACAAGTCCCTTCTTTGCTCCCTTGTTTAGAGGGCAAAGGTTAGTTCTAAATGTCAAATATATAAAGTAATGGAACAATCTTAATATTAAGTAAAGTACAATTTTCTTTTTATCCCTTATATTCATTTTAATATTATATTATAAATTATTATGGATATATATAATATTAATGAACTATATAGTATAGTAATACAAACAGACACGAACATATATGTATATTATAATTAAAAATTGGTGTCTGTTTGTTTATTGTTTTCAAAGGTAGCTTGCACTGATTGAGATGGGCATTATGTTTGTTTTATAATATCTACAAAGTTCATAGAAATTAATGCTTGAAAACAGTGGTTGTGGAGCTTCTCTCCATGGGTTAGGCTGGTGGGGATCCACATGCTAATTCATGTGTTTAATGAGAGGAGGACGCCTTAACACTTGGCTTTTATATATGTATATTATTGATTGAATTTTGAGTTGGTAATATTGAGTTTATGGACAACTTTAATATTATTGATATAAAATATATTGATTAAAATATTTAAAAATAAAAGATAATAAGAGTCAATTCTGAATATATTATATATGAGTATATATATTTACTGTTAAATTATATTTTGATGTGTTATTGATTAAAATTTTAGATTTCATTAATAAGTTATTATTAAATAAAATATTATAATATATAATTAAATATATTTTTAGTATAATATTTATGCTAAAAATATATTAATTTAATTATTTTATATTTAAATACCACACTAAAAATATATTTATTATATTACATTTTATTACAATAAATAAAATATAATTTTTCCATTTAATTAAACTTGAAATTAGTCTATTCTTAGTATGCAATATTTATGGACAAATCTAAATTATTTTCAGATGTGTTAATGGTAACTGCAGTTATGGTTAAAATTGTATAAAGACAAATAATGAAACGATTCGATTTGAATCCTTTATTTTGCTTGTCATAAGATTACTAGTCGGTTTGAAAATATCTTAAGTGGGTCCAATGTCTCTCTCGTGAAGTTTTGAATCATTGTCCATTTATTTATATTTATTATGCCTCAACTTTAATTAATTAATTTTAAATGAATTTTTATTATGTATGATTTTTAATTATTTAAGAAATTAATTACTTTATTTATATATTTTAATTGCATCAGACTATTTAATTATTTTTATATTTTTTGATAAAATTAATTGTTTTTTTCTCTCTCACCAAACCATTAGGAGTTTGATTTCGTCGGCAAGTGGTGCAGCTTCGTTCAAATACCGCAGCTGAGAATAAGAACCGCTAGGAGGCTACTGTTCTCGCCGACGGTGACATTTGGTAGCCGGATCGCAACGCCAGTTATCTTTGTAATCAGTGAATCTGATTGGTCTTAAATTGTACTTACATTTTAATGCTGTTAGGTGAGAGAATATGAGTTTTGCTTTTATGGGTTCTGCTTGGTTGCCTAGAAAAAGAAGAAAAAGCTAAAAGTGAAAGAAGTTTTTGATTGCCTAATTTGCTGTTGCTATGCTTTTGAAATAAGAAGATATCTGCGAGTTTTAATTTTGGTAAGTGAATTGCTGAACTTAATATGAGCCAATTACTTCAATGCATTTTTTATTCTTATTTTGTCTCATAATAATTGCGAGTCTAGTTTCCTTGATCATATATTTTTCATTGGCTCCTTTAAAAATCGGATTTAAAATCATTAAAAATCACTTCATATAATTCCATTTTCTTCATTCATAAAATCCTTTTATTTTGGTAAATAAATTATAAATCTTGAAATTTGATGATGGGTTATTTTCTTTAAATGTGAGTGAAAAATTTAAAAGTAGATAAGAGATATTTTTATAGGATAAAATAAATTAAATAATAAAATAATCTGACAAAATTATAATATAAAGACAAAATAATTAATTTTTTAAAAAATAGAAATGATTTAATTAATTAAATTAAATCTCAAATATAAAATAGAATTTTTTCATTAATTTTTAGAACTATGTTATTTAATAAATTACTCAATATTGTCCATAGCTGCTTTGACATATATTTGCCCCATACAAATTCTTTGAAAGGAAATTATTTAATTAAATTAAGAAAAGGGAAAAAATAAATAAAACTTTTTTAGGGTTTAGTATTTCATGTGGCCTTGAGAAGTTAGGCCGAAGATAGTCTTTCTAAAAGTAGATATGTAAAGGGGTGTCCTTAGAGTGTTTGTTGTCAACTACTTCCTTTTATTTATTTTTTAATTATTTGTCTATTTATTTATTATTTTTGTAGGTATAAACTACTAATAAGTAAATAGTTTTTGTTTGCAATTTTGGAGGCAGAGAATAAAGAACATCATTTCCAAATTAAATTAGTGTTCTTTCTCTATCTAAACTTTATTAATCTAATATGTAATTATGCCAAATTACAATAAGATTCTTTTGATTACTTGTTAACATGGTTTGTAATGATGCTAGCAAGTGCTGATTCGAAGCACAATAAGGGACAAATTACTGCCATAATAGGGAAAGTGAGAAAATTTGCTTAATTAGTTTAGTTATTTATCTTTAGTACACTCATTAAGAAAATTCATATTACAGAAAAATGATTTGAAACTCAAATATTTAATAATATAAAAAATATATTATTTATTTAAAAGCTAATTAAATTTGTGTTAGAAAAATCTTATAAATTTCATAATTATTATTTTATAAAAACCCAAATAAAATGAGTAATCTAATTTGCATAATTTATTGTAACTGACTATTAATAATAAGATGAAAAATTAAGAAGATAATTCGTTTTTGTAACTCGAATAATATTTTAATTTTTGAAACTTTTTATATAATTTAATTGCAATTAAAATGGATTCACATAGAAGGTGACATTCATCAAAACAATTAAGAAGATTTTTTGAAATCGGGCCAGCAATTATGAATATAATTAAATATCTCGGTATTTTTTATATAACTTCAAAGAAATTAAACATAATTTAAATACAATTTTAAAAATCATATCTTTCTTTGCATTCTTATAAGAGTTACAAATTTTTAAAATTAATAAACATATAAATAAATAATAAAATTTATATTTAAAAGTAACAAATGCATAAATAAATAATAAGATATAGATATTAATATTTTAATATATTTAATAATGAAGATTTTATATATTTAATGTTGCATAATATTTATATTAATATTTTAAATTTTTGCATAATGTATGCATATATATATATTTTTTTTAAATTATTAATTGATTATTTATATATTATGCTGTAATTCATTTCAAATGTCTACTTCATAATAAAAATATATTATAATATTCAAGTTACATGTATTTATAAGAATAATATTTTTATAAAAATGAAAAAATAATTAAATAAAAAAATAAAAAATAGAGAATTTAAATAGAAAAAATAATAAATTTAACTATTCATATATGTGATAAATATATTTATTCAATAAGATGTAGATGATAAATGTTCATTTGCAACTAATATAGTTATGCTAATTGGAATATTGAGTTCATATATGAAAAAATATATTCAAATTAATAAGCTTTCATGCAGCAAGTTATTGTGAAATTTACATATGCTTTATATATTGCACAATTTGGCATTCCATCTCTAGCTAGCTAGCCAAGTTATCCTCCTAATTTAATGGACTTCATTAACATGGCTTTCTATAGAGGTGATACCACTTGGTAGGGCTTTTATTAGGTCATCGCACGTGCGAAATTTTCCATTTTCCATGCCATGAAGTATTAATGTATTCTAGACTTTTTAAGTCTATTTTGAAATTGAAATTAAAATAAAAAAAAAAAAACAATTTTGTATATTACTATATAGGAAAAGCAATTTGTAACAATTATTAGATGTTTATTAATTTATTATGTTAGATTTAGATTATATAATTTAAACATACCCAATTGAATGGACTAAAAAAATTTATATTCAAATAAATAATGGATATTATTAATATATACTTAAGATGATTGCATATATGTACCTTCTACATTGGAGCTGGCATCAATATTTTTAGTACACAAACACAATTTCTCTGGTCTCCACTCATACAAATATATATGAGACATGGTACCTACCATATATATATAAACACAAAAAAAATTCAAATGAATAACAATTGCTATCTTTTTAGCTTTTTATTGAGAGATACATATTATAAAATATCTTTTGTTAAAACCAAAAAGTGCCAAGTTTTGAATTTTTTTTTGTTGGATATATATTTTATATATATATAAGAAAAGAAAATAGGGGGCTAGCTGCAAATTCATTAATTATAGCCTAAAATGTTGATGAGAAATTTGAAATAATTAATAACAACAACAACAAAAAAAAAATGGAAGACAATGATAATAATAATGAGAAAGATAAAAAATAAAAGAGATGAAGAGGTGTGGGTAGGGTTGCAAAAGCAACAACTTTCAATCAAATCCATGTTTCTCAAGTACTAAACATTGAACAAAAATTTTCTA
>CANXYC010385140.1:0-18670 GCA_948193065.1 Aleurites moluccanus
TAAAGGTAAATTATTACATCACAAAACCTCAAAAATAGGGGATATCAACTCTAGCCCTTATGGGTTCTAGGTTGATCACACATTCCCCAAATAATATATTCAACAAATAAAGTTAAGCAAATAATCAAAAGAAAAGAGATGTTTTTTGTCGTTTTTTGGATTTGAAGCTTTCATACAGCTTACCTGCGTATCCCATCGAATGGGAATTAAAACCAATGTAGTTCTTTCTTCTCGCGAAGGAGGGTTGATTTTATGCCCAATTTATCATGTTTTGATTCTTTATTTTAATGCTCTACCAAAATAAAGAAGATGAGTTAGGAAACCATACCTTTGCCCTAGCTTTTAGGGATGCTGGCGGACGGAGTACTCTTCCGGACCGGAGTTCTACCTTGGATCGGATGACGCCCGAAGAGATGGGTCGGGATGCCTTCTTAGCTCTTAAGAAAACAAACCGCCAGAGGGACCTTGCTTCGAAGAAATATTCAACTGAGAGGCTCAATACGCCCTTAATAGTAACTCTTTTAAATCCAAAGAGAGCTAAAGAAGAAGAAAATATCACTTGGAGAGGAAAAAAAAAAAGACAAAATCTAGTGACGAAAACGATTTCTTGTCTTCTTTTCCTTGCTTTCGCTAGTCTTGGCATGTTTCTGTGTGTCACCATGTGTTGTTGTCTGTCCTGAAGGTGGGGGGAGGCTCTCTATTTATAATAGGAGCATAGGGGGTCGAATCCCATCATTTTTTGATGTGGGATTCGGAAGAAATCAAGTGCAGACCGTCGCTGCCGCCGGTAAGAGAAGATGTTGCCGCCAAAAGGGGGTGGCAGAGCCGCCATAGTGCCTTGGCGGCACAAGGTGTGAAGAAGGGTGGCTGCCACAGCAAAGAGCCACGCTGCACGGCTGCTGCCGCCCAAAGGGGGTGGCGCTCTGGCGGCATGCCAAGCCTGGAGGGCGGCACCTATGTCCCAACTTCATTCTGGAGCTGTTCCAAGTCTGTCCGAGCATGGGTTTGGTTCCGGGGAATGTCGTTCGGGTTGGCACGAGTCTGAGGGTATAAAAAATGAGTGTTCACAGAGAGTATGGGTTTTTTCTTAGAACTAAAGATCAGGCCTTTGATAATTTTAAAACCTGGAAATCCCTCGTAGAAAATCAAACTAATAAATAGTTAAAGATTTTAAGAACGGACAATGGCTTAGAGTTCTATCATGAATAGTTTACCCAATTTTGTAATGAATTTGGTATTGAAATACCTATAACTTATAAGAATACACCTCAGCAAAATGGTGTGGTAGAAAGAATGAACAGAACTTTGTTAATAAGGTGAGATGTATGTTAGTGGAATCAAGTTTGCCTAAATCTTTTTGGACAAAGGTTGTTTCAATAGCCTGTCATCTAGTTAATAGATGCCCATCCACTGCCATAGGACTTAAAACCCCTATGGAGATGTGGAATGGCAAACCACCAAATATGTCCTATCTTAGAACCTTTGGTTGCATTGCTCATATGCATGCAAACCAAGGAAAACTAAATCCTAGAGCATTCAATGGTGTTTTCATAGGATATCCTTAAGGTGTTAAGGGTTATAAGGTTTGGTTAATTAATGAGAAAAATTGTGTTATAAGTAGGGATATTGTCTTTAATGAAAAACAATTTTATAAATTCTTACTTAAAGACATTAATCAACCTGAAACAATAGATAGAGTTAGGTTTGAGATGGAGCCATTTAATGACTACACTTTTCTAGTAAAATACATGAAAATCAATCTGAATCTATTGAAACTGAAACATCAAACCTTAATACCAGCTCTGAAGTTGAGTCTAGTAACATTGAACCTGCTGTTACTAATGAAGATAATGAAATATTGTCAGATTACTTACTATCTAGAGATAGAGTTAGGAGAGTAATTAGGCCACCATCTAGATTTTTACATGCCGATATAGTTGCACATGCATTACATATAGATGATGCACTTAAACATAATGAATCTATTAACTATAAAGAAGCTGTGAAATCTAAGTATAAAATAGAATGGCTTAATGCAATGAAAGATGAAATTTGTTCCTTAAAGAGAAAGCAAACATGGACTCTAGTTGATAGACCTAAAGATCATAAAGTTATAGGTTGTAAATGGGTTTTTAAAAGGAAACTTGAAATACTTAGGGTAGAAAAAGGCAATATTTAAAGCTAGGATTGTAGCAAAAGGCTTTTCTCAAGTAAAGGGGATAGATTATGATGAAATTTTCTCTCATGTGTTAAACATGTGTCCATTCATGTGCTTTTATCTGTTGTTGCTATATTGGATCTTGAGCTTGAGCAATTAGATGTGAAAACTGCATTTTTGCATGGTAACTTAAATGAAAAGATTTATATGGAGCAATCAGAAGATTGCATTAAATCTAGTTCTGAATCTAAGGTCTGTTTGCTTAAAAAGTCTTTATATGGTTTAAAATAGGCACCTAGACAATGGTATATACACTTTAATGAATATGTACTTTCATTAGGTTTTAATATAAGTGAATTTGACCATTATGTGTATTACATGCATCTTAAAGATGACAGTTATATATATCTATTGATTTATGTGGATGATATGTTAATTACTGTCAAAAGTTTAAGTGAAATCAATAAAATGAAAAAGCTGCTTAAAACAGAATTTAAAATGAAAATTTTAAGTTTAGCTAGCAGAATCTTAGGCATGGACATCTCTAGAAATATGAAGAATAGAATCCTAACTCTTTCACAATTTGGTTATCTGCAAAAGGTGGTTAAAATTTTTGATATTTCATATTCCAAACCAGTTTATGTGCCTTTAAGATCACATTTTAGATTGTAAGCTATTAAAGGTGAATTGACTAAAGAAGAAGCTGATTTTATCAGTAAAATTCCTTATACAAATACAATTAGTAGATTAATGTATGCCATGATAGGAACTAGAGCTGATTTAGCTTATAGTGTTAGTATGGTAAATAGGTTTATAGTTAAACCTGGTAAAATACATTGGAATGCAGTTAAATGGTTGCTTAGATATGTAAATGACACTTATGAAATATGTTTGAATTTTGCTGATAATTCTGACTCTGTGTATGAGATTATTGGATATTGTGATGCTGATTATACAGCAGACTTTGACAAAAAAAAGTTCTTTATCTGGTTTTACTTTCACAATTGATAATAATCTTATTAGCTGGAAATGCAATCTGCAACATATTGTGGCTCTATCCGCTACAGAGGCTGAATACGTGGCCTTAATTGAGGCTGTTAAAGAAGTTCTTTGGCTTGAAGGCATAGCCAAAAAACCTAGATTCAATATGAGTATCACTATCATTTACTGTGATTTTCAAAGTGCAATTCATTTATCAAAGAATAGTGCATTCCATGAACATTCTAAACATATAGATGTTAGGTTGCATTTTGTTAGGTACATGTGATAAGATTAGGATTGAGAAAATTTCTGCTAATTATAATCATGCTGATATATTCACTAAAACTGCAACTGTTAGCAAATTTAAGGAAGCCTTAGATTTGTTGAAAATAAGAGTTTAAGTCTGATAAGTGAAATGTTTATTTATTTCTTTAATCTGTTTCTATTTTGAAGTTTTAGGCAAGTCCTGAACTTGTTGAAATTTAGGAATAGTTGTTTATTGTAAGGGTCTTCTAATTCTTAGTAGTTTGAAGTTATTCTTGTGTTATTAATATTATTTCTGGAGTTTGGTATTTGCTGCTGTGTTTTTCCTTGTAGGTTATCATGACAAGGTGGAGATTTGTCACGTGAGCTCTAACTGTATTATCATGCCAAAAAGACCAAAACAGTGCGTAGTGTTTTAGAACAAATCAAGAAGCAGAACAAGGGCACTTTGGTCATTTACATTGCATATAAAAGGATCTCTAAGCCAACCCTAATTTCATTTTGCCACTTTCCTTTCTTTTTTGTATTCCTCATTTTCTCTATTTTTTACGAAGAGTGATAGGCTGCTAGGGTGTACTCTCTCACATTTTTCTTATTGTAATCGAGTCTAGAGATTTAGGGCTTTTGTTCCTTGTCCTTTGTATACTTGATAGCAAAGAGGTGTTTGAGAGATTAAAGGCTTAATGTATGTAATTTGTGTTCTTTATAGTGGAACTGCTAAGGATAGAAAATATTTACCGTGAATGTAGGGTTTAACTAGAACCACATAAAATCGTTGTGTTATCTTGTGTGTTTAAGCCATTGCATGTGTTCTTGAGTGGTTGCTTACACGATGAGAGAGAGATAAGTTTGGACCGAGACCTTGTAACGTGATTACTCGCAATCCTCCATTAATTTCTCTTCTTTAAGTTATAATAATCATTACAAAGACAATCCAAAATCTTTCTGCTGAGGTAGGAGCTGAAGTGAGTTGGTTTTAATTAGTTTCAATTTATAAAGAGAGAAAAAAAAAAAAAAAAGAATTGTTGAGATATTTTTTCAATTTTCTTTTTGGAAGAATTGATCCAAAAATCATTTATTTGTGAGATCTATAAAAATTAACACAAAAACAAAAAGAATTTATTGAAAGTGGCTTCAAATTAATATTTTTTTAATATATATGGCATTGTCACCGAAAATAAAAAAATGCTTCCATGTTTTTTTATTGGGAAAAGTTTAAATTGGCCCATTTGATTTGATGATTTTTTTTCCTTCATATTCGATTCATTCATTCATTCTACATTCCCCTTATTATATGTATATCAAGTATTATTGTTTTGGTTTTCTTTTTATAATTTTCTAAGGGATTAATATATTTTTTAAATAAATTTTAGTGTATAATTAATGGAATATAAGAATATTATTATTACACAATATATGGGTGGAAGCCAAATTGATCAAACCGATCAAATTGAACTAAACTGACCAAAATAAATTAAAACCGATAGTTTTATAGTTGTTTAATTTTATTTCAATTTGAAAAATAGAGAAATCGAAAGTTCAATTTAATTTGCGATTTAGACCTTTTTTCTTGAGACGTATTACACTCAATAATCTAATTCTACTAGTTTAAGTTTCCTTTTTTATGGAAAGACAACAGCTCATTTGAATCGGCAGAAATAAAAAATAAAAAATAAAAAATAAAAAACCTCTTCTGGTGGTTGGCATATTCGTTTTTGAGAGACCACTTCTTAGAATTTTTAGATCAATGTCCGCTCCAATACCTGGATCTTCCAAAGATTGAATTTAACCAATGTTTGAATCTTCCAAAGATTGAATTTAAGGCCATTTTAACACTTCCTTTTCTTTTTCAAACTGAACTGAACTAGAGTTATATATATATTTTACTATTATTACAATAAAATATGTTCGATTTTATTTTATATACACTCACATATTTTTTTAAACTAATATTAATTTAAAATTAAAAAAAATTATTTATGTAAATTAACTAAAAATAAATATAAAAAAAAAAGTCTAATTCTTCATTAAAAAAAAATAAGTTTTAGATATATTAATTAATTGAATGAACAAGTTTTATGCTATATATTGAACTATTTTCGAAATTTTTTTTATCATCAACACTTTTTTGGTGTTTATTCTTCAAATTTATAATAAAATAATAATAATTAATAATAAAATATTTTTGATTTGAAATTGACAAACTGAATGCAATCAAACCGACAATTTGATTATAATAATGGTTTGATTTAGTTTGAAAATTTTTCAAACTGAAAAGTTAATTTGATTTGATAAAACCCTTCAAACTGACTAAATTAAATTGATGCCACCCTTAACACAACACTTATTTCAAAACCAATTTAATTTTTTTTATATTTAATTGTTAAAATATTTTTTATATTTAATTCTTTAAAATTATTTTTTAAAGAATTTGATTATTTTTTTTATAATACAAAAAATTATTTTCAATATGTAAATAAATTATTTTCAATGTGTAAATATAATTTATTTACATAATAAATGGTTAAATAGGTGAATTAGAGTTGATTTGGGTTAAATGAGTATGGGTACCCATATAAAAATTAAAAGGATCATAAATGAATAAATAGATAACATACAACCCTACCATTTAGACTCAATCTACACACACTCAAATCCATCCATTTGTCATCTCTAGTTTCAATGAAATAAGGGGGCCTCTAATGAAGGATGAAAAATTTGAGCTTTTTATTGGGCTTGAGAGAAGAAACCAATTTAGAGGATTCCTCACTGCAACAATAAACTTGATCCTCCAAGCCCCTTTTTGCTGAAGCCAAAGCCTTAAGTCAATCTCAAAGGGTCCAAATGCCCAAAGGTCCAAAATGTAACTATCTAGATAGCTCGTCTACGAAGTACCTTGACCCTTTCATATACCTCTAAAGACCCTCCATCCAAGCTTAATCAACCTTATTACTTGGTATGAGATACCCTAAGAAAACGTGTGGGTGCTCTCCTACATACCGATACCGATAAGTAATATGAATTACAATGAAATAATGTCATTGGTAAAGTACATGTTGTATAATTTCGAAAGGCTGACACAATGAAAGCCACTTGTTATATTAATTTAGACTTCATCTCACCACATTTATAATATTATCATGTAATCACCTATATTCATTTAACAGTGGAAACAAACTAATATAAGAGGGAAAATCTCTAACCTATATAAAAGAGTTAATTCTACAACTTCTCATTCTCTTTTCTCACTAAAAATTATTTCTCTAAAATTAAAAAAAATAATACTTTTTTTTTCTCAAGATTCATTCATCTCTAAACTTCTAATTTAAGCATTGAAAAATATGACTTGATCCTCTTATGAATTTTGATTATCTTACAAGTCTAAAAATTCATCATTTGAAAGAAAAGATTCAATTCAAAAACCTTAATCAAACTCCAATCAATTGGTATCCATTAATTCATATGCTATTGATTATTAATTAGGAATATTCACTCAACTAGTTTTATATCCGCAAGTAGCACGGGTTAGAAATTAATTTTTAAAATAAATTATAATAATTTTAACTAAAATTTTTTAAAATATAAATTCTAAATTATATATGATGAAATTATTATCATTATGAGATTTTTACAAGTAATTAATGAAGAGTATTAAATTTTAATATAATAATTTTTAACAATACAAAATATATTTCACAATTAACTATCTATTACCTAAAAGGCAAATTATTGAGTGCATTTTCAATATATATTTTTTTAGTTTTGTTAAGGAATACCATTAATATAATTAATAATAAGATATGGATTTTTTTAACCTCAAATAATTGATTGAAATTTTAAATTTTAAATTTTATGAATTTAGCATATTCTTGAAAATTATATGTAGAAGGTCAAGTTTATAAACATAATAAGACTAATAATACTATAATATTAAATAATTTTTTAAGTCTAGATAAATTAATAAAAAACAATAATAGATCCATTTCTTCAAACTATAATTCTTTTATGTTTGCATCTCCAAAACTTGAACCATTTTACATATTTTCAATTATAATATTTCATCCTTTTAATTAATACTCTACATTATAGATCACTTGATGATAACATGTGTCAATTAGTAATAGCAATATTACAAACGCTTAAAACTAATTATACAAATAATGCAATAAAAATTACACCTTATTGCTCATTTACTTATATTTTTAAAGAATATTAATAAAAATGTAGAGAATTTTTATTTTTTTAACATTAATTTTATTGATAAAATTCGAAATTTGATATTAATTTCTAAAATAATCTCATCTTACTAAGACATGAATTGAGATATATAGAATTTTTATAAAGCATATAAATAAAATAATAAGGAGTGTTAAAAAAAAAATTCTATATTGCATTCTCTTTATATTTTTTCATATTATTAAAATATGTGATATGTTTTAAAAAAAATTTTAATGACATTATTATTATATAATTAACTTTTAAGATAATTTTATTTCTACACTTTTAAAATATATTTTGTATTTTTTACACTAATTTTTTTTTACAAAATTCTTTAATATTTTCTCAAATGAAAAATAAAAATGTTTTTATTTATTTATTATATATTTAATTTTATCAAAATTATAACCAATTAATTTGATTGAAATTGAATTAGATTTTTATTATTTAAATAATAAAATAAAAAATATAATGTATGAAAAAAATTCATAATAACCTTAAAAAATAAGAATAAAATTTTTTAATATATTTTTATAATTAACTAAATATATATAGTAACAAAATAAAAAAAAAAAATTGATTTTATATTTAAGGAAACCTTACAAAATTTTGTAAAAAAATTTAGTCTAAAAAAAGCAAAGTAGGCTTTGAAAACATGAAAATAAAACTATTCTAAAGTAGGCTTTAAAGTTGACTGATATAATAATAAACTATCTTAAAAGTTGACTGATATAATAATAATATCAATAAAAAAAAATTAGTCTAATTTAATTTTTATTAATTTTAAATCATATAACATATTTTAATTATATGAAAAAAATAAAAATAAAAATGCAACATAGATTAGTAACGAATCTTGCTTTGAAAAACAAAATAAGAAATCTATATAAAAAGAAACAGAGTAATCTTTTTTTTTTTTTAATTTATTTTTTTTGAAACTCAAACTAAAAATTTTACATAGGATATGTATTATCTCAGTTACATTATATTTGATATCTACTACTCAAATTTAGTTCCCAATTTTTCTGAAATACTGACTCTCTGTTTTAGGATTATAATAAATATATAAATTGAGTCAATTATTAAAAATAAAAAATAAAAAGCCAGAATATAAATTTTTATAAATTAATATTGTTAAAACTCATAAATTCTATTAATTAAAAAAGATATTAATTAATCGATAAATTAATAATTTATTAATTTAATAAATATATATTTAATTAATTAAAAATTCATCATATTTTACTAATTTTATAATTAATTCAATATAAATTAAATAAATTAAATAAAAAAATATATGATCAATTAAAAATAAACTAAAAAAACTAAAAAAAAAAAGTGATTATATATGAATTAAATGAAGTTAATAAAAAGATAAGTATAATTATTTAAATTTTAAATAATTTATTATCATATTTTAATAAAATATATGTCTGTTATATATATAATATTAATAAATTATTAATTTATAATATAAATGAAATTATATATATTATTAATTTAGCAAAATTATTAATTTAACTCAAAATAATAAAAATTATTATATAATAGAGATTATTAATTTTGAGAGTAAAACTGTAACAAGAGTTCTCATGTGTCATGTATTAAGAAAAGACAAGCATTAATTTCATCAAATAATTAAATGTGTTGGCCAATTTAAGACCAATAGATAATTATAATGGTTAATTTAAATCTCTAACAACATCAATCTTTCTCCTCAATATTAAAATTAAAAAAAAAAATGGTATGAACCAAATGAAGATTTAAACATGATCAAGGCCTTGAGACTCTGGGTTTCATTTTGAACTTCAGTTTCCATCTTTATTTCTTATATATATATATATTTATTTATTTGAGTGTCTAAAGTAATCTTAGCTTTTCAAAATTTTTATTATATAAAAGAATACATCAACCGATAGATATCTACATTTACCATATTTAAAATAGGGTTTCATTGTTAAAGATTATTATAAGTACCAGAAAGTATACAACTACCATTACATAAACAAATTATTAGTATTGATTAAGGGCTAGAGGAGAGGTTGTTGAGGCCTATGGGTAAGGGTGGGTAGGGACCAGATAGCACTACTTTAAGCCCAGCCCAAAAACAACAACAGCAATTACTTGCCTAAATTTATCAAATCCAATCAAATTTCAAGAATATCATGGTTTTCAAAATAACCAGAAACCAGAATAAAGAAGATATACTTTCTTTATCAACAAGACACAGGAGATATGAGTGCAGAGTGTGAGAGAGCGGAGAAAGAGTTGAATATACAAGTACATCTATTACTTATATTAAAATTGCATGAGATCTAGAAGTAATAATTACATGAAAGGCATTCACAAGATGTGAACAAAAACACGAGAGGAAATGAAAACTACAAAAAAAGGCTTTTTGCATCAATTCAACGTTAATCCTTACCACCTATATAGTATTTATCACTATTGCATCATCTTCCTCATCATCTGCACTCAATAAGTTATCAAGTGGGGGCATAAGATCTGTCTCGTTCGCATGTGTAATTCTATTTTTAATCTCATCAAGTTCAGCTTGCACAGCATATAATTTTGATATTAGCTCAAAATTTTCCCTTTCCCAGACATTCCTATCATTATCATGTTCCTGTTCGATCTCATCCAGCCTTCCTTGTAGTTGAGTACACTCGTTACGGATGAGATTTAGCTCATCAATATGTCTATCACCAGTTTCGGTTGGCTCATCAGACCAACGGAAAAATTCACATTGCTAGCAATGATAAGAAGAGATATTAATGAGGACCGCCTAAAGACTGAAGAATATAATTTCCTGTTCAGAGAGAAGGAAAAATGGACTTACAAAATTATAGCGCTTGGGGCAGTTATAGAATAATCGAAAAGGATTTCTGGCTGTATGCGACACTCGCAATTTAGCAGGAAGCCCACAAAAGCACATTACTTCAGAGTCTTCCTGGAAACCGTGTTCAGTGTATTCAGATTGACTTGACTCAGAATCTTCAGAGTGACTGATATAAGAATATTCAAGAGTACTCATAATGTAAAGTTGATTCCTGTTTACATGAAACATTAATTATGTTACATCTTTGAGGCCAAATCATGTTCTGAACCACACTTCAATAAAAATTAGGGATTGTGGTAGAGTACTATTCTAACAAACTAGCCTATATTTGCCAAATGCTTAAACCCATAATTGCAGAAAGATTTTGAAAGACAGAATTGTTTTCCTTTAAACAAAAGAAGTAACACATAAGCTTTAATATAAATTGCAAAGGTCGTTTGTAGAAAATTGTGGTTGCATCTCCAACCGTAAGGAATGGGTGGACCAAATATAAGAAAGCTATACATCTATGTTTAAATGACCTTAAGGGCCCCCTACTGTCATATCCATGGGAAGGGTCACATTTATATGATTGCTCCACTTTAACGAGAGAGCTTGTCAGCTTGATAAATTACAATGGAATCGAGGCAAACCATAAAAGGGTTTGATAAATCTGGATAAAATAATATCATGTGATACAGAACAAAGTTGTTTCACAATATAAATTTATCCAAGACTAATTTAAGAGAGAGTGAAGAAAAAAGCAAACCATAAAAAAAAAATTAAAAATTTAGGTTAAGAAGCTTAATCTAAAAGCCGTAGTTTTTTGTGCATCAAACATTTTCATTCTTTCTTTTTTCCTCTTCTTGGTTGTTTCTCTAGAGGAGGAACACTTTGGAGTTTAAGAATTTCAAATTAAGTAAAACAAAAACAGAAACATGCATTACAAGTTTAGTAAAGACCAAAGTGGAAATAATGAGAGAGTTAGCTTCAATGGAGAGACATTGTTCCAAAGCAATCATTTTAAATATCTAAACTCAATCTTTCAAGATTATAAAGGTTGTAAGGAGGATATTATCTATAAGATAAAAATTGAGTAGTTAAAATGGAGGCTTGTCACGAGAGTTCTATGTGACAACAAGATTCCCAACAAATTGAAAGGAAAATTTTATCTTACGCTATTCGACCGGCTGTGTTATATGATAGTGAGTATTGGACAATGAAAGGATAACAAGTATCAATAATGAATATTATAAAGATGAGAATGTTAAGATGGATATATGGTCATACTACAATGGATAAAATACGTAATGAAAGCATAGAGGATAAAATAAAAGTCGCATCAATTGAGCATAAGATGATAGAATAGATATTAAAATGGTTTTGGCATGTGAAGCGAAGACCTAGAGATATTCCGATTAACAACATTGAGCACATCATGATAGATGAAAGGAAGAAAGGAAGAAGTATACCTAAACTAACCTGAAAGAGAGAAATATAGTATGATTTAGAGACATTACAGTTATCAGAATTTGCCGCCCAAAATCTTTTAGAGTGGGCAAAAAAATCCATATAGCCGATTCTAATTAATTTTAGGATTAAGGCTAATTTGGGTTGAATTGAGTTGAGTTTTGATGTTTCTCTTATACGTTGCTTATTCAATGTTTGCCTATATGTATTATGTATTAACAACACAACAATTTATAGCAATCGCTCATCCTCTTCTTCTTCAATCCTATCAATCTGCATCAAGTGCTTGTTTTGTCCTTTAACTACTCCCATTGCTTATTTTGTGATATGAGTCCTTGGAAACAGTATGCAATTTCAATTCTCCATTTCAGTTATCTTGATTTTTGTCTTTTTAAAAGCTCAGGTTAGATAGGCTTTAATCTTGACAGCCATAAACAATGTTCTCATTTCTAAGGTCCTCAAAAGCCATAGCAAATACAGGAGCTACAACAGTGAAGAGAACCACATAACATTATAGCCAGAACACAGCTATTTTTATCATAATCAAGTCTTCTACATAAAAAAGCAGCTATTCTTCTTGATTTATAATCCATTTCCCCAGACTACAAGAAATAATGAATATTACAAAAGATCCAAAAACTCAAACTGGTAATAATGAGGCAAAAATAGCTGCAGCTACAAACTCAGAGATAAAGGTGGAGGGGTATCTATCTAGTCTCTTTCTGAATGAATACCTTTTTTTTCTGTGCCAAAACCAAATACAGCACACTCCATCTGAAACACCTTTGTTTCCTTTACCTCTGTGACAGGAACTCCATGGATAATCTACAATGATGCTTACTGTCCCTAAAACACCTAAAAAATCCATTTTCATAGTAGCTCTGGTAACCATGAAGAATATAGGGGGCACACATTACCAATAGTGGCAAACAATTTGGACTCTTTATTAACAATTTTAACTACAATAAGCTGCCTACTTCTTGTAAATTTTATTGTGCATGATTTTCTAGTGTAATTGCTGCCTATATATCCATATGATGTCTCCAAAGCTCACACACCATGTTGTGGCACATGATAACTGGTGTAAAAACAAAATCTCAAAGACAATATATATTAACATTGCAACGCCACTTGCCCTAGATGGTAAGATAAAGCTCTATCAGCACCATAACATGACCTTCTCTATAATAATCAATACCATCTAATCTTATCCCATCAACAAAAACTTGCTTTTTTTCATAATTCACTACAACAATATGCAATCACTATTGAACCCACGATGACCTGATTTTCAAAAGCCTCCAAATACAAGAAAAGGGAAAAAAAATAGAGGTAAGAATTATGAGCAAACATAAAACATCAAAATCATAACATAGATCAACAGAAAAGGGTCAAGTTTCATGAATACATATAAAAAGTATCAAAGCTGCAACAGAATTTCTGGACAAAGATCAAATTTTTAAAATTTCATAATATATAACGTTCTCATCAAATTCTCATTCTAAAACCACAATAATT
This sequence comes from Aleurites moluccanus, assembly GCA_948193065.1. NCBI lineage: Eukaryota > Viridiplantae > Streptophyta > Magnoliopsida > Malpighiales > Euphorbiaceae > Aleurites > Aleurites moluccanus. Next base: position 13,428 of record CANXYC010385140.1, read on the forward strand.
TCAGTAATTAATCTAAAACAAACCCATTGGGTAATTTCAATAGTTGCCCAAGATAACACAAATAAATTAAAAGAAAACAAAGAAACTGAACTGGGGAGAGACTGAGAATGATAAGAGAAAAATATACTAAATTTGACAGAAAAATGAAAACAAAAAATTGTAATAGATTATAACACAAAACCCAGAAACGAAAATTGTAATAAATCAGTCAAACTGACCAGGAATTGAGAAGAAAACGGAAAAAGATGATTATCCCAACTGAAAAGAGAAAAACATAAAGAAAAAGCATAGGCGTTGAGTGCGTTTTCTTTTCTTATCTGTTCTGAGCTTAACTTGGAAAATTTAGTGAGGGTCTGGCATAAGAGCAATGGTCCCACGCACCAGACATTGATGTCTGCGACATTGAGGAAGAAATGATAAAGGTTGCTTTCTGGCTAGTCCAAGACCAAGAAGAAGATGAAGCCCATTTCCTTTGAAGAACAGGCTGAACCCAAGTGTTTTCGGTTTATTTGGCCAATGGGTCATGACCACTGTATAGTGTATAGTGTGTAGTGTGTACACTATAAATACTCCATTGCATTGACCTTTATAATTATAACTAACCCATTGAGTTGGTTTCAATTTTTTCTAAAATTCAATTTTAGTTCATGAGCTTTACCTTAAATTTTCATATGAAATAAAAAAAATTAATCTATAAATAAATAAAAAAATTTAAACAAAACAATAAAAATATGACGGAAATATATTGTTTGTGTAATCAACTCAACGAACTTGTAATTTTTTTACAAATTAAATTTCATGGCTTGATCCACCAACAATAGTTCTAAGTGCAAATATCACTATAACTAAAATGGTTTTAAAGGTAAATTTAAATTTGATTGTTCTTTTACCAATAATTTTAATTATATTTAAATTGATTATAATATTTGTAAGAAATTCATTTAAAAAAAATATTTGTAAGAAATTCAAAAAATTATTAATCAATAATTTAAATGGATTTAAGGCTACATATTTGTAGATTGAATTTCAAATCTCAATTTTTAAATAAAATTATGGGTTGAATGAATCAAACCTTTATTAAATTTGATATTTTTTAAATTTATGTTTAACTCATGATTAGGTATACTTAAGGCCAAGGCCTTGAAACAAAGATGTTCTCAAGTTTTATCCTTGTTTTTATTTTAGTTGTTTATAGTTTTTGGCTTTGTGAAAAAAATAAAAAATAATATTTTAAATAATTAAAAAATAAAAATATTCCAAAATATTAAATTTTTAAGATTTTTTTTAAAAATATCACTAAAATTTATTTAACATGAATCCGAAACAGCTTGCTAATTAAATCAAATATGAATTTTGGTTGAAAATTTTCAAGTGATTTCTGATTAAAAATAAATAAAAATTTAAATATTCATTTAAAAGAATTTATTTTAGTTATTATATTAAAAAAATATTAAAATTTAATTTTTTTTTAACATCACTTATCCTTTTATACTACATGTCATTCACGAATCACGAAGATATATATAATTAATAAAATAAAAAATTATATATAATACAATTAATTTTATAAAATTTAACTAGTTTACTTAATTTTTTATTAAAGAAATATAAATGAAAATTGAATTAGATGAAATATAAATGAAAATTAAATTAGATAAAAAATACAATTTAAATATAATATATGTATATATACCGAAATATAATCTATTATTATATTTTTTTTTTAAATAATAAACTCATAATTAAATATTTTTTTCAATGCTAAAAAAGAATTTATATATATATATATATATATATATATATATATATATATTATGAAAATAAAAATATCACCATTAAACAAAAATTATATTAATCAAATTCCGCTCCAATGGCATGTAAATATACTAGAAAAAAAATGCCATTTTAGAACTCCTACGCATCTTCGAGGAAAGTAGCTCTGAGTTTTGATAATCGACCAAAAGCTTGATCCTTGGAGATAGAGATGCAGAAAGCATTGAGAGTATACGGCGAGGTTCTAAGGCTAGTGAGGCGTCTACCTATGGACACCAGGCCTTATTACGCCAAATACGCACGCGAAAACTTCGTCAATTACAGAGAGGTGGAACCCAACGACACTAATACTCTCGACGAGCTCTTTTGCCGAACCTATAATCACTCCCTCTGGGTCCTCAATAAGGTCTTTTTATATTATGTCTTTGGTGCTCTAGTCATATATTTAATTTGGGTTGGTTTTGAATTTCTTTCAACAGATTGATATAAGGAGGTTTGTGATCATTTTGTTCTGTGTAGTATTCGGTGGATGAATCGGCTGCTAATAAGCTTAAAGAGATCTGTGGCACCTAGAAACGTAAAAGGAAGTGTCTGCACCCCAGGTGTTCGACATTATGCCCAAATGGGCAGGCACCGCCTTTATTTTATTTTTTGGCCTTGCAAGTTTGAGTTTATTATAATTTTGCTCTTTTTGAGCTTTTGATTTGGTGCAAGATACGTGTTAAAATGTTTTGAAGTTTTTGTTTGGAGTTGGGTTCTGCCTAGTTTATCATTTAAGTTGAGTAAGCCATTAAAGTTGAGTAAGCGGCTAAGTGCAGTATATTGATAGCAAAAAGCTTTGACATTTTAGTTACTAGTGGAGTTTACCAGTTGATAATGTAAATTGGCAAATTTTTATATGGATATCATATGTGTATTGCCAGCTGATGATACTGAATGATTTTTTTTGTTTTAAAATCTCTTTCATTGAGCAATTTTGGATTATGACAGAGTTGGCATGTCTTGTACATGAGGTAGGCGTATAAATAAATATTTAGGATTTGAGTTTTATTTCTTTCTTGAGTTTTGGGCCTAATGTAGAAATGAGATGAATTACTGCTGATTGTTTCTCTGCTTTCAAAGAATCAATAATTTTTGATATGCAACTAAAATTACTAACTCAGGCTTTTTACTTGCTTTCCTTATTAGTTTCTTGAACCAAAATTTCTCAATTGATCTACATAGTGTTTGAGAGAAATAAACATGGAATTCATTTAATTTTGCAAATGAATTTCAGTAGAAAAAATCATATGCAAATGAATTCTTGTGTTTGTTTAAATGTGAAATTTATTTTGAACATTCAGCCTTACTGTTTTACACTAGTTTTATTAGGTTGTACTCTTGTAAAGTTTAGAGTTCATTTGAAAATTTTATCAAATTTGGTAGGATTTTACTCAAGTATAATCATTTCCATAAAATTAAAAATTTAGAATTCTAAATGAATTTTCATTCATGCTAAACACTGTCTATGAAATATGCAACAGTTCTTTTCAACGACTACCACCAATTATTGTTTGGCCATTTCCTTGTAATTTCTCTCCCATCTTTCATCATTGGGAATATGTTCCTATTATGTCTAGTATATCTACTATTAACTCTTGGATGTGTTTATAGCAATAGATCTGTGTTGTTCTCAACACACTCAATAATGAAGTAATACATCCTTTGGGGTGTTCTAGAGTATTGAACAAATACACCGCTTGTCGTGTTTTCCTTGCTTCACCATACCATGCACGATGCAGCAATAAGTCTGGCCTGTAATCTCACTTTTCATAGAAAGTAACAGAAGTTGCATAGAGTTTGATGCTTATTTGAGGTGACAGATTCAGTCTGTGTGCTATTTATCCTACTTGTATCAGTGTTTAAAATTGCTGCAGTAGCTTAAGTGAATGCCAAGTCTATTCTATAGGATTGACTTGTCTGCTTCATTATTCAACATAAGGTTTCTTATGATATTTTTTGTATTTTAAGAACCTGTCTTTGAATGAGAAATTGTATAGGTGTTCATAGATACAAGCTATACCCCGTAAGTATTAGCTGTTGGAAGGTTGTAAGGGTCATTGAGTTAATGGTGGTGCTGTTGAATGAGCCTATTTCAATCTCTAGATCTATGATGATTTGTTTCCCTTCCAAATTTCAAATATTCCACTGTTTTCATTTGGTGCTTCTTTAATTTATTAGTAAGGTTCTGTGACCAATTGAATGGAGTAAATTCGACCAAAAGCCTACTTAATGGACTTGGCACTTGGCTTTGGGATTTCGAATCAACTAAGTCTTTTAACTCGAAGGAAAACCTGAAGATAGCATTAGACTTGCAGATTACTCGTTAATGAATTTGACTACACCTGAAACTTTCACAATCCTTTTAGTTGCCATATGTAAATCATGGAAATATGAAATAACCAACAATGTTAGTTCACTAGGCAGTGCACTACATTAATGTTAGACCTTAAGGTCTTCTTCATACTCATTTTGATGGTTACAAATAACAAACTATTGGACTAATAAGTTTGTTTGATTATGTGCAAGAATCTCCAAGAAATTCTCTGAAGTATTGCAGGATGCTGCTTAGTCGCGGGCGCGACCAGGTATAGTCGCGGGTGTAACATTGGATACAAGCTTGGTAACAGGTGCAACAAATCCAGTCACAGTCTTGAAAAGGTTAAAGTAGGAGGCGCGACACTTTAAAGTCGCGGGCGCGAAATTAAAGTTCTAAAATCTCAAGACATCCAGTAGCTTCAAGGTGAAGAGCTTCCATCCAGTAGCGGGCGCGACACAAGAGTGTAGCGGGTGCTACTAAGTGAAGTAGCGGGTGTGACAGAATTTTTCGCTGGCATAAAATTAAAAGTCTGGATAATTCAAAACATCCAGTAGCTTCAGGATGAACAGAGCATTTCAGTCGCGGGTGCGACATAATTTAGTAGTAGGCGCGACTAAATGAAGTAGCGGGTGTGACGAAATTCTTCGCAGGCGCGAAAATAAAGTTTGCATGATTCAAAACATCCAGTAGCTTCAGATTGAACAGTGTGTTGTAGTCGCGGGTGCGACATGTTTCCGTCGAGGGTGCGACCAAGGATATTCACAAGACTGTTCAAGCTAAGTCACAAGTGTGAACAAACTCCAGCAGAGTTTGAAATTTAAGATCTCACAAAAAGTCGCGGGCGCGACGAGAAAAATTTCAAATTCAAAATTCTTCGAGCCAAAAAGGTAAAACTAGTCGCAGGCGCGACGGATCGAGTCGCGGGCGCGACTCACCTGTAAAATAGCCATTGGAGAGAATTCCTCTCAAGAGCATTTATTGCGGGAAAATGAGTCTAAACGGCTCTTTCTTTACTCCAGACTATAAATATGAGATGATTTGTATTAAATGAAGAGAGAACAACCTTTAAACAAGCTCATAATCATTTATTGCTAGATCATTCATATTTATT
>CANXYC010385197.1:0-12282 GCA_948193065.1 Aleurites moluccanus
CACTCTTCTATTGGTATGGCTCCATTTGAAGCACTATATGGTAGAAAATGTAGATCTCCAGTATGTTGGGTGGAGTCAGGGGAGAAGCAGCTTGAGTGGCCAGAGTTGATTAGGGAAACCATGGAGAAAGTGCCAATGATCAGAGATCGGATGAAGAATGCTTTCAGTAGGCAGAAGAGTTATGCTGATCCGAAGAGGAAAAATGTACATTTTGCAGTTGGTGATCATGTCTTCCTTAAGATCTCACCGATGAGGAGTATTATGAGATCTGGGAAGAGGGGAAAGTTGTCACCAAGGTTTATAGGTCTATTTGAGATTCTTGAGAAGATAGGTAATGCGGCCTGTAGATTGGCTCTTCCACCCAATATAAGCTATGTACATCTGGTATTCCACATCTCGATGCTACAAAAATATGTGTCTAATCCATCACATATATTGGAGATACAAGATGTGGGACTCAATGAGGACTTGTCATATGAGGAGTATCCAGTGGAGATTGTTGATCGACAGGTCAGACAGCTGCGGAATAAGGAGATCCCTATGGTTAAGGTGCTTTGGAGAAACCAGTTGATGGAGGAATGCACATAGGAGAGCGAGCAGGAGATGAGGAGCAGATATCCATTCCTGTTCCATCAGTGAGGTATGTATTTTATTTAAATTCGAGGAGAAATTTATTTGAAGGGGGGTAGAATGTAATACCCTAGGAAGTCCTAACATATATGCATGAATTAATTTTCAGTATGTGGTTCAAAAGTCTTGCAATGATGGGAAATAATTTTAGAGACACAGTTAGAAAGAGAACTAGTTACTTTTCCAGAAATCGGCTGTGTCAGAAGCACTGCCGAGAAATTAGCTATCCAGTCAACAGATGAATTTCTGTTTTTAACCAGGGAGTAAAAGATCACATAAATGCAAGTGTAATTTTGGTAAAAATAAGGAAGTGAAAAAGATTTAGAAACACTGAAAAAGTAACCAATGACAAAATTGTAAATAAATGAAATTTTAAGGTGAATAGTGGAAATGAGTCTGTCTGAATTTTAGAATGACTCTGAAACTATTTTAATAAATAAGGATAAATTAAAATAAGCCTATTGAATCCCCATATTGGAATCTAAATCTTGACAGAATTGACAGAATAAATTACAGAAGAAGTTGGGGTCAAAACCTAATTGCTTAAAAAACTTAAGGACTAAAATGTAATTTGCCATAAGATTTTAGTATAAAAGGCAACACTTAGAAAAATTTTGCATCTTCTTATTCTTCCTTACTATTTGTCCGAACCATTCACCTTTCTTTCCCCATCCATTTCTTCATCATTCTTCACCAAATTTCTTGGAAAAATTCAAGGAAAAATTGAGTTTAACTATTGTTCGTCCAATATCTACCTTTGATTTGCTTGAAAAGCTACAGGAAATTAAGGAGGAAAGGCATAAAGATTTCAGCAATACCACCACCTAGAGGTAACTAATTAATTTTTTTGTTTTTATGGTTTAGTTAGATGATTTTAAGGTTGAATTGAATGGGTTTTAGGTTAGATTGCATCAAATGATGCATTTTTGTAGAAAACCCTAATTTGCCTAGCTTGTTTGAAGTGGTATGCTTTAGCTATGTTAATTAGAGTTAGTTTATGTTAATTAATGTTAGAATATGTTAATTGGAGGCCATTAGGTAACTAATTAATGGTTATTTTGGTGTAGAAAATCAAGTTGGCTCAAGTTGTGCATATTGCCTCATTTGAAGAATTGTAGTGGAAATCAATTTTTCAAAGCATTTTGAAGGTTTAGGTGAGTCTTATATACATCAAATAACATGCCTAATACCTTAGATTGATCATTGGAAACCATATGGAAAATCCCTATTTTGGCCAAATGGTTTGGTACTATTCATGGCCTTGTTTTTCTTTGATTTTTGCCTTGAATTCCTATGCCATTTTATTCATTTTATGTTGTTTAATCTTGTATATTTGATACCTATTGTGTTGCCTACAATATGATTTGTTGTTGGTTGAAATGGGCATGCCAAATTTGCAGCCAACCTTAACCTATTGGCTTGTCATTTTGTGCCCACTAAGTGTTTGACAAAATGCCTAGTTATTTTTTCCTTGGCCTATTGCTTTGTATTCCATAGGCCTACCATTTGAATATCATCGTCGGCAGTGACATTGGCATGCCAATTGGCCTACCGATTTCCTTTATCGAACCAACCTTTATTCCATACCTTTGTTATTTACCATACCCCTTATCATTGATTGTATATTATATATTGCAATGCATTTGATTCAAATGCCATTTGATTTGAAAGATATTGAGTTTAATGCCATTGATGATACCATTGTTGCATAATGGTGTCTATTGATATGATGTTCACTTGTATTGACCTGAATGTGATTTGACATAGCTGCCGCTCCGACAAGGTAGTGGGTACATACTGTCGGCAATGTGCACATTGATATTGATGTCCTAGCTGGGAAGGGTTATTGGTCCCTGCCATAGGACCTGATCAGTCTTATGCTTACTTGATATGTGATCGACTGTGTGATTACATATAGTCTACGAGTTTCAGAGCCTTACATTTGTCTTACCATATGATTCTATGCCTTTGAAATGACCATTAATATTCCTGTTAGTTTTTGATACTGATTTTGTAAACCAACATGATTGATACTGTACCATTGTTCCTTTATCATTATATAGAATTGTTCCATCCTATTTGACTTGCGATGCATATAGATTAACTGAGTATCTTATATACTCACATTTTCTTTGTTTAACCATTTCAGGAGAGGAATAAATTACAGAATCCCATTATCTATCATCCGAGGATTTCTGTTTGCTGTCATTCGATGTATATATTCTAAATTCTATAATTTGATGTTCATAATCTAGCTGCTCCACGGGGTATGTATGGGATAGTCAGGATATGAACATTTATATGTATGTGATGAATTTTTATGATATATAATGATAATATGAGATATGATGATAATTACTACAGCCAGCAGCATTAGATTACAGAAATAATTGTAGAATAACATAATGTATGGTAACTAAGTAAAATAGATAATAAATTGTGGTTTATAGATTATGCATGTGATACTGGGTTCTACGGGTGCCGGTCGCCATTGGCATCTCCATCATCCTAGGACTGTCGAGATCCGGAAACGGGTTGTGACATAATCGTTAACTGGCAATTCTCTTTTTACTTCTTCCTTATTCTCCAATCTTGAAAGGTGGTCTGCGACCACATTTTCTAAACTCTTTTTATCCATAATCTCCTAGACAAACTCTTGCATAAGTAAGACCCATCGAATCAAACGCGACTTTGTATCCTTTTTCTTCATTAAGTATTTGATAGCCACATGATCGATAAACACGATCACTTTTGATCCTACTAAATATGACCTGAACTTGTCAAGTGCAACAATGATTGTGAGCATCTCCTTCTCGGTTGTAGTTGTGAACATTGGTTTTTCGCACCCCTCAGACTCATGCCAAGCCGACCGGCACTCACCGAAACCAAACCCGTGGTCGGATGGACTAAAAAATACGTCGGATCCGGGTTGCCACCCTCAGTGGAGGGCAGTGCCGCTGCCCCCCTTTGGCGGTACCGCCTATCACCAAAGTGGCTACTACCCTCCTTCTCTGCCCATGCCGCCAAGAGCCTCGGTGCCGCGGCCGCCCCCTCCGGTGGCACCCCCCTTTGCCTATAAAAGGAGACCCCCCTCCTTCATAATTTACACACCGAAATCCCTTGAAGTCGATTTTTCTTCTCGAATTTCCTCTATTTCTCCCTCATACACCGTTTCTTCTAATTTCTTTAACTCTCTTTGAGTTTAAAGAATAATCAATTCGGGGCGAGTGGAGCCCAAATTTCTTTAGTTCTCTTTGAGCTAAAGAAGGACTAAATCCGGGGCGCATGGAGCCTCAAAATTATTACTAACAAAATCAAAATTATTACTAACAAAATCACTCTATTAATTTTCTTGTTTTGAATTAGCAGATAAAAAGACAATCCGGTCATCTTCCTGGGCATCAGCCAATCCAAAGTGGAGATCCGATCCGGAAAGACAATCCGACCGTCACTTTCCCAAAAGCAAAGGAGCAGGTATCATCTCCTAACTTTTTCTATTTCTGATAGAGCATCAAAATAGGTAAATCTCATTTATTTTGGTAGAGCATCAAAATAAAGAGTCCAAAACATGATATGTTGGGCATAAATCAACCCTCCTTCGCAAGAAGGGAGAACTGCGTGAGTTTTGATTCCCATTCGACGAGATACGCTAGCAAGTAATTTGAGAGCTTCAAATCCAAGAAGATCAAAGCGATCTCTTTTCTATTAATTAACTGCTTTATTGAATATGTTATTCGGGGAATGTGTGATCGACCTAGAACCCATAAGGGCCAGAGTCGATATCCCATATTTTGAGATTTCTTGAATTGTAATAATTTAATTACCACTCTCTTAACTACTTTACTGCTTTATTTTCATCTAACTTGCTCATGCATCTATATATATCATCCTATTAAACTGCTCATGAAAATGCTTTAAATCAAGGTTAAAACTAGAAGTCAGGTTCAACCGAAAACCTAGTCTCCGAATCCTCTTTGGTTTCAAAGACTAGTGCACTTATTTTCCTTTGGGATAAAATTGGAGTCAAATTGGGTTTTTACCTTAAATTTTTCCAATAAAAAATAACTTAAGGTGGCGACTTCAAAACATCAAAATCATTTTCAAAAAATGGGCGTTAAGATCGCCTCCCAATCAGTGAGAAATCGTCCTAAAAATGAGAGCATTTCCCGATCCATTGGATCCGCAGAAGGGCGGTGCTTCGGCAAGGCCTCACAGCTGGTAACTCCACTAGGGACAAACTTTTTTTTTAAAAGTTAAAGAGGATTACCAATTGGTTAAAAATATTTTCAAAAATGACTTTTTACTTAGTTTTTAGTTTAACTTTGATTTTCATGCATCACTACATCACCAGTTACGAAATTCAACCTTTGTATAGAGAGTAGCATTGATCCTACAACTCTCTTTGAGTATGTTAGGAGATAGCAAAAGCATCCACCCCGTGACGAATCTTCAAATCCTTTTTGAAGTGTAACGAGCAGTCGTACTATTGGACCCACGCGAAACTCATTGTTTCATATGTGATTAGGTATATTCATCGCTCTAGTGTGACGACTACCCTTTAAACCAAACCACCTAGCCTTCATATAATGGACATTAGACCTTAGACCTTAGGGCCCATAAGCCATGATAATGTTAAACTGTCATCATGAACTAATTTTTAGAACCATGCATACATGCATAACCATGCATTCATGCATTTGTGGACTAAGAACCAAAAAAGTCAGTGGTCAAACTAAAACCCACAAACTCTCAAATATCACCTAGATTATGTCTATTTTTCCCATCTTTGCTTAGGTTTTGTCTGGACCACCATGACCTGATTTGGGGTATTTTCATTTCAAAGGTACCAATGGAGGGCACAACACCCAGCATGGAAGCCATAGAAACACTTTTAGCCACCCTACTCAAGAAGCAAGAGGATAGCTTCTGTGTTGCTCTAGACTTTGCCCTTGGTACACAGCGCTAGTCCATCCTCACTGAGGTGAAGACAATGATGGGTCAAAGATCAAGTACCCATCAAGCCAATGCTCCTGATGCATCTTCATCCCTTCGGCCTAGTCCTATGATTGATCTGATAAATAGTGGGAAAGCTTCAGAAGTTGACGCTCCTCCGATTACCAATATGAATAGCCAAACATCTCCATCCTCCTCCCCGAATCTTTTTCATGGAGGAGAAAGCTCCAACCCAACTGAAACCAAGAAATTAATGGAAAAATTCGAAGCTATAGAAAGGCTTCTCAAAAACATTAAGAAGCATGAGGATCTCATTGATGTTGATGCTTTTACTCTTTTTCCAAATGCTAGGGTTCCTCTAAAATTCAAGATGCCTAGCATGGATAAATTTGACGGCACCACTTGCCCAAAAACCCATTTGAAAATGTATGTGGGAGCCATAAACCCATTGGGGGTGGATAATGAGCTCCTTGCTCAATTGTTCCAACAGTCACTCACAGGGGCTGTAATGAGATGGTTCATTGATTTAGACACCAATTTTAAGAAAAATTGAGATGATATCTGCAATGCCTTTGTCAAACAATATCATTACAATCTCGAGGTGGACATCACTAGAAGGGATTTAGAAACCACCAAACAGCAACAAAGGGAGTCTTTCTCTATTTTCCTCACAAGATGGAGGGCTAAAATAGCCCAAATGATGAACAAACCCACTGAGCAAGAGCAAATTGATATAATTATCAAGAATCTCCTCCCAAGTTATCAGACTTGTCTCCAAACCCAGTACTTGCCAGATTTTAAAGCTCTTATTGACACTGCTTCAAAGATAAAGGATGTTATCCAAAGCGGGCAAATTAAAAAAGAATCCTTTGGTTTATGGTATAGGAAAAGCACTTATTATGGCCACAATGCTCCCTCCAATAAAAAAGGCGGGGAAGTTGCTGCTATTTCTAATCATCCTCCTATGAGACTTGAAATGAGATCTTTCACTGATTTGGGTATGCCTTTGATTTTGGTGTATAAGAAGGCTTTGGAATCAAATCTGCTTAAGCCTCTAGAACCTAGAGCACCTCCAAACCCATATCCTAGAGGTTGGAATGCAAATGAGTACTGTGAGTATCATCAAGGTGCGAACACAAAATAGACATGTGCAAAACCTTGAAACACAAAATCCAAGACCTGGTGGATAGTCGAGATATAATCCCACCAAGAGCTAGACCTAACATCACCACAAATCCTTTTCCGAATCATTAGGCCAATGTTAATGTTCTTCACTCCTACGACTCAGAACTTGATTTGATCTCTTTGATTTGATCAAGTGAAGGTTGTTGTTGCGTCCTAGACCTCAGTGATTTTGTGGAAGAGATAGATGTGATGACCCGAAATGGGAGACCTTACCAGCCGAGTTCATCAGTTCAACAGCCTGTTCAGCATGGCCCCCCGCCCATGGAAAAGATAAATAATGAGCCCGAAGAGGATGCAATCCTCAAGCAATTGAAGAAAACCCAAGACAGCATCTCTATTTGGAGTCTCATCCAATCATCCTTCCCACATCGCCAAGCTCTTTGCAAGGTGTTGAATCAATGTCAAGCCCTTATCTACATTTCTCCTGAAACCTTGGTTGCCTCACTCACTAGCTTGACCAAGATGGCTTCTATCTCCTTCACAGATCAGGATTTACCTAAAGGAGAAGAAAATCACAATCATGCACTGTATGTAATCGTGATGACCCAAGGGAAAACAGTCCCAATGGTTTTAATAGATAATGGGTCGGCTCTGAATGTTTGCCCATTAAAAGTTGCAAGTTGTCTGGGCTTGGAAGTTACAGATTTTACCCCCTCTGACCAGATTTTGAGGGCATATGATAACACTTGGAGAGAAGTTTTGGGTGTGGCAACTCTTGATGTGACAATCAGACCAATCACTACTCCAATCCCTTTCCAGGTGATTGATGTGCCTGCTTATTTCAATCTCCTCCTCGGGAGACCTTGGATCCATAAAGCAAGAGTAGTCCCATCCTCTTTGCATCAACTACTTAACATGCCTCCTGGGACCGCTGTGGTTACCATCAAGGGAGACATACATGGTAACAGTGAGGTTCTTAGCTTTGCACCCATTTTGGGAATTCCGCCTGAACTGAACCTTGTCCCATTGTCTGGTTTCTCTTTTCACACCATTCAGTTTATTGAATAAGAAGGAGGTAAAGAGTTAGTCCCCTTTGATTTCTATCTTTTTAGAAATATAGCTATGGCTAACATTCTGAAGAAAATGAACTACTTCCCTGGTTTAGGTCTTGGGAGGAACCAGCAAGGAATAACCTCTTTCGATGAGTATCCAGTAGCCAACCCACCTTTTGGACTTGGTTACAAGCCTACTGAAGAAGATTTAGAGGAGGTTGAGGTGAGAGACAAAAGGAGAGCTGAGGCTAAAAGGAGAGGTGAGGTTTTTGATTGGCAGATGTGCCCTAATTTCAGAACTTTGAATGGGTATTTTGTAAAAGAAGGAGAAGATTTTCCTTTTTGTTGTTTTGTTGAACCATGGTTTTGCCCTGTAACTAAAAAGCTAATCCTAGGTTTTGAAATTTTCTTTGATATCAGGCTTAACATGGAGGATTGTGAGCCCATCTACCTATTAGAGCAGGATTGCGAGGAAAATATGAAGGCTACTCTCTTTGAGTAAGTCCTCATGATTAGAGACGAATTGGAATCAGACCCCACCAAACTTATCCATCCAACCTTGACTGCACTTGATAATTGGCATATTGAGAAGCTTTCCGGCCTTGATGTTTTGTTTTCTTCCCCTGCCAAGTACGAGTCAGAGTCTGTTGAATCTGTTTCTTCTTTTTCTTCTATGGAGTCTGTAAAGGATCTTCCTAGTCCTTCTTTTCATTTAAATGTAGTATGTGAAGACGAAACTTTTGCTAGTAATAAAATAGTCCAATTTTTCTCATATATTCTTGAGTCTTTTTTCCCTCTCCATAAATTCAATTTAAAAGAGGCATTAAAAGAAAATGAAATAAATGAAATAAAAGAACAAAATAAAGAATCAATAAATGTGGGCACAGATGATAAATTGAAATTAATATTTATTGCATCATCATTCCATGATAAAGTTTCTTTAATCAAGATTGTTCAAGAATTTTTAGACTGTTTCGCTTGGGAACCTGAAGACATGACGGGTATTGATCCAAGTATAGCGGTCTATAAGATTCCAACTTATGAGAATGTGAAACCCGTAAAGCAGAAGTTACCCAGGATGAAGATGGAATGGTCTCTCAAGGTCAAAGAAGAGTTCACCAGGTTATTAAAGAACGGTTTCATTGAACCTGTCACTTACCCTTTATGGCTAGCCAACATAGTACCTGTGCCCAAGAAGGATGGCAAAGTAAGAATGTGCGTGGATTACAGGGATCTAAATAAAGACTGTCCAAAAGATGATTTTCCTTTACCTCACATAGACTTACTGGTTGACCGTATGGTCGAATCTAAGGTAGTCTCTTTGATTGATCTATATACGGGATATAATCAAATACAAGTCTATCCACCTGACAAGGAAAAGACAGCCTTTGTGACAGAATGGGGCACCTACTGCTACAAGGTCATGCCTTTTGGTTTAAAGAATGCCAGGGCAACATATTAGAGAATGGCTACAACTATCTTTCATGACATGATTCACAAAGAAGTGGAAGTATACATTGACGACATGGTTATCAAGTCCAACACAGCCAAAGGACATATAGATGCATTAAGGCATTTCTTCTTTAGGTTGAGACAGTACAATCTAAAGTTGAATCTAGCAACATGTGTTTTTGGTGTGTCCTCGGGATTGTTTCTGGGCCATATGGTCAGTAAAAAGGGGATAGAAATAGACCCGGCTAAGTCAAGAGCCATTCTACAGATGCTAACTCCAAGAACAGAGAAAGAGATTAGGGGATTTCTAGGACGTTTACAGTACATTAGTCGGTTCATTTCCTAACTAGCTGACGTTTATGGGCCTATCTTTAAGTTACTAAGGAAAGGAGTCCCTAAGGAATGGAATGATGAATGTCAGCAAGCTCTTGAAAAGATCAAGCAATACTTGCTAACCCCTCCTGTCTTACAACCGCCCAGGCCCGGTAAACCTTTGCTGCTATATCTCTCTGTGACCAAAGAAGCTATGGGGGCAATGCTTGCTCAGAAGGCTATGAGTTCACATAAGGAAAATGACATCTACTATTTGAGTAAGCGCATGCTTCCCCATGAGCTCAAGTACAATTAGATTGAACAATTATGTCTCGCTTTGGTATAGGTATGCCATAAACTGCAACATTATTTGGGATCATACACTATGTTTGTCCTCGCTGATAAGAGCCCCTTGAAATTCCTTATGGAGAGGCCAGTTCTTGATAGCAAGATGGCACGATGGTTGGCAGTTCTAGCAGGTTTCAATCTCAAGTATGTTCCAAGGAAGGCCATCAAAGGAAGTGTGATAGCTGACCAATTAGCTGTTGCACCAATAGATGGCGAGCCATTTGAACCTGAGTTTTCGGATGAGGACGTCATAGAGTTGGAACCCGAAGTCTGGAAGTTATATTTTAATAGAGCAACCACTAGCAAAGGGTATGGTGCTGGAATTGTACTTGTCACACCTGATGGGTATCATTTACCCATGGCCATTAAGTTAGCATTTGAGGTGACAAACAATGAAGTAAAATATAAAGCTTGCATATATGGTTTAGAGGTAGCCACCAACATGAGAATTGATTACCTAGAGGTCTACAGGGACTCTAATTTGATTATTTCACAACCTTTGGGAAAATGGAAGATAAGAGAAGAGCATTTAGTTCCTTACTATCAACGCGTAGCTGATTTAGCAGAAAGTTTTCATGAATTATCATTCCATTATCTACCTCGAGCCAAAAATTAGTTCGTCGATGCTCTGGCAACTCTGGCATCTATGATTGACATGGTAGGAAATGAAATTGAACGACCTGTGGTTATTGAAGTGCAAAGGCAACCAGTTTATGACACAACATACATGCAAGTTCAGTTAGCCGATGGTAAGCCATGGTATTGGGACATATTCAATCTTCTGAAGAATGACCAAAATCCGAAAGGGGCATCCAAATCAAATCGGAGGACCATAAGGCAATTGGCCAGTAATTTCATACCAAATGGTGACGTGTTATATAGGAGAGCATGGGTTAACATCCACCTCATATATGTGATGAAAGAGGAAGCTCAGCAAGTCATGGAATGGGTACATAGCGGAGACGAAGGCCAGCACATGAATGGATTTATGTTAACTAGAAAAATCACGAATCTAGGGTATTTTTGGCTCATAATGAATGGAGATTGTGCTAAGTTTGTACAAAGATGTCACAAATGCCAGATATTTTCCAAGCTTCAGAAGTGACCTCCTGTCCCGTTGCATCCGACTGCAACTCCCTGGCCCTTTGTTGCATGGGATATTGATGTCATAGGATGCATCAGTCCCAAATCTTCAAATGGACATGAGTATATTCTGGTGGCAATAGATTACTTCACGAAATGGGTGGAAGCCGCCTCTTACCACGTGTTGAATTCTAATAAGTTAGCACACTTTATCCAAACTAACATCATTTGTCGGTTTGGATTGCCTTTTGAGATAGTCACAGATAATGGCTTCCATTTCCTAAAGGAAGTAGTAAGTCTGCTCAAGAAGGAAAAGATTCAGCATCATCGGTCTTCACCCTATCACCCTCAAACTAATGGGGCAGTCGAGGCAGTGAATAAAACCATTAAGTCAATTCTACAGAAGATGATTACTAATCATATAGGCTGGTATAAACGACTCCCATTTGCATTATGGGGATACAGAACCTCCATACGCATGCCAATAGGGGCAACTCCGTATTCCCTGGTGTACGAGATGGAAGCAGTGCTTCCAGTTGAAGTGCAAATCCATTCTACGAGGGTTATGCAAGAAAACCAGTTGAGTGAAGAAGAATGGATTATAGGGTATCATGATCAGTTGAATGCCATTGATGAAAAAAGGATGGATACACTCTATCAAATCCAAGGGTATTAGCAAAGACTTGCCCGTCATTTCAATAAAAGGGTATTTGATAGGGGATTAGAAGAAGGCAACTTAGTGCTAAAGGAATTCAGAGCTCCTGTACATGATCCAAGAGGGAAGTTCAGACCAAATTGGGCCAGCCCATATGTGCTAAAAAAGATTCTATCTGGCGGAGGTGTCATACTCATGGATTTGGATGGGAATGAATTTTCGAATCCTTGCAATCTTGATCAACCAAAAATATACTTTGTGTAATTTCCATTTCATGCTGCATTATATGAACGGAACTACGAGGACCTGATTCTCCCATAAGAAAAAGATTTTGATGAAAAAAAATGCAAATGGAGATACGTAGACAGCCCACTTTGGGTACAGTCCAATCTATAATAAAGTTATTGTAACACCTCAGTTGAAAAGCTTAGAACACAACCTTTAGAGGCAAACCAAATGGGGTTTTCTTATATGTTTGTATGATATGTATAATGCATGTTTATGCTTATATTGAATGAATATGCATGTTTTAGATAGTTTTACATATGTTAAAGTACATCAAAGGCTGTTAGGAAGAATTTGGTAGAAACTTGAAATTTTGTGAACTGGGGGCAAAATAGTCATTTTGCACCACCTCGAGTTCTTATGGAATTATCACCATATTTAGAAGTA
>CANXYC010385323.1:0-10191 GCA_948193065.1 Aleurites moluccanus
TCATCGGTGAGACCTTAAGGAAGACATGATCACCAACTGCAAAATGTACATCCTTCCTCTTCGGATCAGCATAACTCTTCTGCCTACTGAAGGCAGTCCTCATCCGCTCTCTGATCATAGGAACCTTTTCCATAGTCTCTCGAATCAACTCTGGTCCCTCAAGCTGCTTCTCTCCCGGCTCCACCCAACACACTGGAGATCTGCACTTCCTACCATATAGTGCTTCAAATGGAGCCATACCAATAGAAGAGTGATAACTGTTGTTGTAGGAGAATTCTATCAATGGCAGATAATAATCCCAGTTACCCTTGAAATCCAGAACACATAATCTCAACATATCCTCAAAAGTCTGGATTGTCCTCTCTAACTGTCTATCAGTCTGTGGATGGAAAGTAGTACTGAACTGTAACTGGGTACCCATAGCCTCCTGAAACTTCTGCCAAAATCGAGATGTGAAATGTGTACCCCTATCTGATATAATCACCAAAGTAACTCTATGAAGACGCACAATCTTATCCACATACAACTGCGCGAACTGAGCTGCCATATAGTTGGTCTTAACCTCCAGAAAATGAGCAGACTTTGTCAATCGGTCAACAATCACCCATATAGAATCATATCCCCTCGAAGTCCTCGGTAGACCAACTATAAAATCCATGGTAACCTGCTCTCATTTCCACTCTGCCAACTCTATCTCCTGAAATAGCCCTGATGGCTTCTAATGCTCGAACTTAACCTGCTGACAGGCTAAGCATTTAGACACGAACTGAGCTATGTCTTTCTTCATCCCTGGCCACCAATAAACATCCCTCAAATCATGGTACATCTTGGCAATTCTTGGATGTACACTGTATGCTGAGAAGTGAACCTCTCTCATATTTTGATCTCATAGCCCATCAAAATCTGGTACACAAATACGCTTCCCACATCTCAATACCCCATTCTCTACTGTAAACTCTGTCATCTTCCCGCTCTGTACCTCTCCCTTGATCTTCAGTAGATAAGGATCCCTATCTTGAGCTACTTTAATATCATCAATCAACAGTGACTTCACCCAAAATTAGGCTATCAGAGCCTGGTTTCGATCCTGGGATCCTAACTCCAACTCTACTCCCAAATCTGCCAACTCTCTCATATCTCGGATCTATGGCCTCCTGCCAATCACAATATGAACTAAACTACCCATCGATTTCCTGTTCAAAGCATCAGCCACTACATTGGCCTTCCCTGGGTGGTAAAGAATCTCGCAAACATAATCCTTAAGAAGCTCCACTCATCTGCGCTGCGTAAGATTCAGATCCTTCTATTGAAATATATACTATAGACTTTTATGATCAGTATATATCTCACATTTCGATCCATACAAATAATGTCTCCAAATCTTCAAGGAAAATATCACCGTTGCCATCTCCAGATCATGAGTCAGATAATTTGCTTCATGCTTCTTTAACTGACGAGAAGCATAAGCAATTACCCTACCCATCTGCATCAGTACACATCCCAGACCAACCCGTAAAGCATCACAATATACTGTGAATTTCTCCCCCTTTACTGGTAATGCTAACACTGGAGTACTAGTAAGGCAATACTTCAAAGTCTGGAAGCTATGGTCACACTCATCCGTCCAGACATACCGCTCCTATTTCCTCATCAGTCTAGTCAATGGAGCTACAATCCGGGAGAAATCCTTCACAAACCTCCTGTAATATCTAGCCATACCAAGAAAACTGCACACCTCTGAAACACTGGTAGGCTGAGGCCAATTAGCAACCACTTATATCTTCTAAGGATCCACCTTAATCACATCCTTGCATATTACATGTCTAAGGAAACACACTTCGGTTAACCAAAACTGGCACTTAGATAGCTTAGCATACAACCGATGCTCCTAAAATGTCTGCAAAACAATCCTCAGATGCTCCCTATGCTCCTCCTCACTCCTGGAATAAATAAGTATGTCATCAATGAATACAATGACAAACTTATCCAAATACGACCTGAACACCTTATTCATCAAATCCATGAAAGCAGCTGGTGCATTGGTCAACCCGAAGGGCAACACCAAGAACTCGTAATGCCCATATCGAGTTCTGAAAGCAGTCTTTGATATATCACCCTTCTTAATCTTCAACTGGTGATACCCAGACCTCATATCAATCTTAGAAAAATGGCTGGTACCCTGCAACTGATCAAACAAGTCATCTATCTGTGGAAATGGATACTTGTCCTTCACTGTGACTTTGTTCAGCTATCTGTAATATATGCACATCCTTAGTGAGTCATCTTTCTGCCTCACAAAAAGTACCGGTGCACCCCAAGGAGAACTGCTCGGTCTGATGAACCCTCTATCTAATAGCTCCTATAACTGTATCTTCAATTCCTTTAGTTTAGCTGGAGCCATTCTGTATGGTAGAATAGATATAGGGTTTGTGCCTGCATGCACCTCTATCTCAAACTCAATCTCCCTGTCAAGGGGGTAATCCTGGCAACTCATTAGGAAATACATCAGGAAACTCCTGAATAACCGGTATTTGATCCAACTGTACAAAAGACTTCAGTACATCCACTACATGTGCCAAATAGGCTGAACAGCCTTTCCCAATCATCCTCCTAGCCTGGAAAGCAGAAATCAGGTTAATCTGGAACTCTCGAATCTCACCCTGAAACTCAAACTCCGGCTGCCCTTCAGGCTGGAATCTAACACTCTTTCGATAACAGTCTATAACTGCCCAGTGCCTCGTCAACTAATCCATACCCAAGATAACATCTAACTCTAGCACAGGCAACTCAATCAGATCAGCATGCAAGATATGATCATCAATCTCAATAATGCAATCAGGGTAGTAATAATCAACATCCATAGTATCATCCATAGGAGTAACAATCATTAATGGCACATCTAATAATCTCCTTTCCTTATTCAATTTGGGTGTAAAATGTGGTGACACAAAAGAGTGAGTAGCACCCGAATCGAATAAGGCATCTGTTATCTCATTCTGAACCAAGATAGTAAATGTGACAACATTGTCTGATCTCTGGGCATCCTGGGTGTTGACAGCAAATACCTTGCCCTGGCCCCTACCAACTGGAGCCTGACTGCCACTGGGAGCCTGTCCTCCCCTTCCTCTGCCTCTAGCTGTAGCCTCTCTACCCAGATTCTGACTCGCTTGAACCACTAGCTGAGAAACTGTAACAGATGGCTGCTGCTTCTCACCCCATAGAGGATATCTGTTAATGAAGTGACCCTGCTGACCAAACTTCAAACATGCTCCTATCTATAACCAGCACTCCCTTCCGTGCCTCCATCCACAAAACCCATAAACCGGCACACCAGATACCTGTGTTGCTGGTCTAAAAAAGCCCTGTGAATAAGCAGGTGTAGACCATACCACTGGTGGTCCCCTACTCTAAACTCTCCTCCTCTGACTCCCCCCTGATGATCTCTGCTCAAACCGAGGTACCGGCTCTACCTGCCTAGGATGGGAGCTGCTCTCCCCCCTCCTAACCTGTGATCTTAGAACCCCTTTTCTCTTTTGGTCCCTCTTAGCTCTCTTAGTCTTATATTTCTTCTCCATCTGTTTAGCCTTGTCAATCACTGTAGTCAATAAAGTGAACTCTGTAGCTAACAAGGCATTAGGAAGTGCAGCATGCAAACCCCTCCAGAACCTACTAATTAAATCAGCCTCTGTAGGTACAATATGAGGAGCATATCTACTCAACAGAATAAACTCCTCCGCATACTCCTCTACTGATCTGTCTTCTTGCTCAAGCTACTCAAATCTTATCAAATTATGGGTCTTCACCCCCTCTGTAATGAACTCATCAACTAAACCCTGCCTGAACTTTGCCCATGTAGGTGGGTGCTTCCCATAAAGCCTGGGCTCCATATGCCTCGAGAACTAAGTCCATGCTTTACCCTTAAGCAATAGACCAACCAACTCAACAACTCTCAACCCTGAACAAGGTAGTCTCCTCACTACCTTCTCCACCTCCTCCAAGAAATCAACTGGATTTGTACCTCTATCTCCCCTGAACTCAGGTAAGTTTAGCTTCAGAAAGCTAAACATGGACACTTCACCTCATCAATCTCTCTCTGAACTCCCTGTATAGTTGTCTCCCTCTAAGCCCCCACTGGCTGCACAGGAGCTGGTGCTACAAGAACTGCCTCAGGTACTACTGGTGGAGGTACTACTGCAAGAGCAGGTGGTGGCTGTACCTGCTACCTCTCCCATCTCATCTCAGCCATCTCCCTCCGTAAATCCAATAACCCTCTCATCATCTCCACTCTCTAAGGGTCACCGCCCCTCTCTGTATCCTCCGTAGTCCACTAGGATCAAGACGGACCCTCTGATACTGAAATCTCCCTAACCAGTGACTCGTTAGAGGCAACCTCTGCCTCCCTGGTATCTTTATCTCTGTCATCAAACATCTCTATAATATGTTAGGAAAAATGGAAACATTCTCAGAAAATGACAGAAATGCAGAATAATAACATATAACAGACGATAACAGCAATAGATGACAAAGGAAATCCTATGTTCCATGGTATACTTAATTATACCCCATTTTGAACTTAGTCACTATTCCTCTGTAATTCAGTCATAATTCATCTGTAACCTAGATTCATAGTCTATAAACCTAGTGCTCTGATACCACCTCTGTCATGACCCGACTTCCTGAATTGTGATGGTCCTAGGGCACGGGAGATGCCAATGGCGACCGGTACCCGTAGAACCCAGTATCACATGCATCATCTATAAACCACAATATATCATCCATTTTAATTAGTTACCATTCAATCTGTTATCCTCTCAATCATTCTGTAAATATTGCAATTGGTTGTAACAATTATATATCATGTCACATAATCATCATATAGCTCAAATATACCATCAAGCATCATATACATATGTTCATCTCCTAGCTAACCCATACATACCCCATGGAGCAGCTAAATAAAGAACACCAAAATAATGTAATACAAAATAGAATATATACATCAGAAACTGTAGCAAAAATCCACAGATGAACAGACGTCAAGATTCTGCAACCTACTCCTCTCCTGAAATGATTAAACAATGAAAAAGTGAGTATAGATGATACTCAGTGAATCTACATGCATCTACAATAATCAATAAGCAATAATAAAGCAATGGTATCAGTGGAACAGATAACAATATATAGAAATCAATATCAGGGTACAGTATAGCCAATGAATACAATATAGGCTCAGTATCATATGGAAAGACAGATAATGGGATGGAATGTATGAAAAGAAATCATATAATCTCTAGTAATTTGTATCCGTATGGACCATATAGGTCTCCAGTAATCCGTATCTGTGAACATAAGGCTGATCAGACCCTATGGCCAGGACCATAGCCCCCTCTAGCTAGGGCATCAATAATATAATGTGCACATCGCCGACAGTATTTTTCCACTACCCTGTTGGATCAGTAGCTCTGCCAAACCATATAGTGTCAATAACAAGGGATACCATAAGCAACAATGGCATCCAATAATCAATCAGTCAAATACCAATTAGTTCAATATCTGTCAATTCTATTCTCAATTAGAACAATGGCATTGATATACAATCAATGATCAATAGTTTGGAAAATAAGAAAGACTTGGAACAAATGTTGGTTCTGTGACGGAAAACGGTAGGTCAATTGGCATGCCAACTTCGCTGGCGACAATGGCATTCAAATGGTAGGCCTATGGAATACAAACCAATAGGCTAATGGCAAATGAACTAGGCATTTCATCGAACATGTGGTGGGCATACAATGGCAAGCCAATAGGTTAGGTTAGGTTACAAATTTGACTTGCCTATTTGAATCAACAACAAACCACATTGCAACAACAAGATAGGTATTAAAGAAATAAGATTAAACAACATCAAAATGGGATCAAATGGCCATGGAAAATCAAACAAAAACCAAGCAATATCAAAGGAGTGAATAGTAATAGTAGGTTCAGCCAAGGTAAGGTTTTCACAAATGGTTTCCATTCTTCAATTCAATAATATAGACATGTCAAATGATGCAATGTACACTCACCTAAGGTTTCAAATAGCCTTTGCACAAGCCAATTCCACCTAATTTCCTTAATTGCACCAAATAGGGCTTTATAACACACCTTTGTCAAATCTCCAATTCTACATTAAACAAACCACCAATTACTCATCTATTCACATCCAATTAACATATTCTAACATCAATTAACAAAACCTAACACTAAATCAACAACTCATTTCTTACAATCTTCAAATTAACCAAACCAATTAGGGATTTCAAAAAAATTGCATCAATTGATGCAAATTAACTACAAACCCATTCAATTGAACCTAAATAACACCTAAATAATCAATCAAACCAAACAAATAAACTTCTTACCTCAAATTGAACAAGTGGCCGAAAACTTCCTTTTGTTTTTCCTTGAATTTCTTAGCTCCTCCAAGTAAACTAATGGAAGATAATGATAAAGCAACCAACAAACTCTAGTTTTCTATCAATTTTTCTAAGGATTTGATGAAGAAAAGAAGAAGAAATGGTAGAAGAAAGGATGAAAATGGGTTTCGGCCATGCAACCAAGAAAGAAGAAAATGAAACCAAAATTGCTAAGGCAAAATAAATAAAAAATCTAATTTGGCAAATTACAACTAACTCCTCGAACTTCCGTCCATTACACTTTGGTCTAAAAATCTTCTGTAATTTATTCTGTCTATTCTGTCTGGAATTAGATATCAGAGTGGGGAGTCAATAAGCTTATTTTAATTTATCCTTATTTATAAAAATATTTTTGAAGTCATTCTATAACCTCAAACGACCAATTTCCACTATTCACCTTAAACTTTCATTTATTTACAATAATGCCATTAGTTACTTTTTCAGTGTTCCTAAATGATTTTCATTTCTTTTTTTTTTTTTACCAAAATTACACATAAATTATGGTGTTCTTTTACCCCCAGATCAACTTCAGAAATTCTTTTATTGACCGGATTGCTAATTTCTCGGCAGTATTCCCGACACCGCTGCTTTCCGGAAAAGTATCAAGTTCGTTTTCTAACTATATCTCTAAAATTATTTCCCACCATTTCTAAACTAATGGACCACATACTGAGAATTAATTCATGCATGTGAGTTATAACTTTCTAGGGTATTATATTCTGCACCCCTACAAATAAATTCGTCCTCGAATTTATATAAAAACATACGTCACTGGTGGAACATGAATGGATATCTACTCCTCATCTCTTGTTCAATCTCCCAAGTGTAGTCCTCCATCGTCTGGTTCCTCCAAAGCACTTTTACCATTGGATTTCCTTATTCCGAAGCTGCCTGACCTGTCTATCAATTATCTCTACAGGTAGCTCCTCATAGGACAAACCATCACTGAGATCCATATCCTGTACCTCCAAAATGTGCGATGGATCAGACACATACTTTCGTTGCATGGATATATTGAATATTGGATGTACATAGCTCATACTGGGTGGAAGAGTAAATCTATAGGCCACACTACCAATCTTCTCAAGAATCTCAAATAGGCCTATTAATCTGGGTGATAACTTACCCCTCTTCCCAAATCTCATAACACCTCTCATCGGTAAAACCTTAAGGAAGACATGATCACCAACTGCAAAATGTACATCCTTCCTCTTCGGATCAGCATAACTCTTCTGCCTACTGAAAGCAGTCCTCATCCGCTCTCTGATCATAGGAACCTTTTCTATAGTCTCTCAAATCAACTCTGGTCCCTCAAGCTGCTTCTCTCCCGGCTCCACCCAACACACTGAAGATCTGCACTTCCTACCATATAGTGCTTCAAATGGAGCCATACCAATAGAAGAGTGATACCTGTTGTTGTAGGAGAATTCTATCAATGTCAGATAATAATCCCAGTTACCCTTGAAATCCAGAACACATACTCTCAACATATCCTCAAAAGTCTGGATCGTCCTCTCCGACTGCCCATCAGTCTGTGGATGGAAAGCAGTACTGAACCGTAACTGGGTACCCATAGCCTCCTGAAACTTTTTCCAAAATCGAGATGTGAACTGTGTACCCCTGTCTGATATAATTACCAAAGGAACTCCATGAAGACGCACAATCTTATCCACATACAACTGCGCGTACTGAGCTGTCGTATAGTTGGTCTTAACCTCCAGAAAATGAGCAGACTTCGTCAATCGGTCAATAATCACCCATATAAAATTATATCCCCTCGAAGTTCTCAGTAGACCAACTATAAAATCCATGGTAACCTGCTCCTATTTCCACTCTGGCAACTCTATCTCCTGAAGTAGCCCTGATGGCTTCTGATGCTCAAACTTAAGCTGCTGACAGGCTAAACATTTAGACACGAACTGAGCTACGTCTTTCTTCATCCTTGGCCACCAATAAACATCCCTCAAATCATGGTACATCTTGGTAATTCCTAGATGTACACTGTATGCTGAGTAGTAAGCCTTTCTCATAATCCGATCTCGTAGCCCATCAAAATCTGGTACACAAATACGCTTTCCACATCTTAATACCCCATCCTCTACTATAAACTCTGTCATCTTCCCTCTCTGTACCTCTCCCTTGAGCTTTAGTAGATAAGGGTCCCTATCTTGAGCTATTTTAATATCATCAATCAACAGTGACTTCACCCGAAATTGGGCTATCAGAGGCTGCTTCCGATCTTGGGATCCCAACTCCAACTCTACTCCCAAATCTGCCAACTCTCTCATATCTCGGATCAATGGCCTCCAGCCAATCACAATATGAACTAAACTGTCCATCGATTTCCTGCTCAAAGCATCAGCCACTACATTGGCCTTCCCCGGGTGGTAAAGAATCTCGCAAACATAATCCTTAAGAAGCTCCACCCATCTGCACTGCCTAAGATTTAGATTCTTATGTTGAAATATATATTGTAGACTCTTATGATTAGTATATATCTCACATTTCGATCCATACAAATAATGTCTCCAAATCTTCAAGGCAATTATCACCGCTGCCATCTCTAGATCATGAGTCGGATAATTTGCTTTATGATTCTTTAACTGACGAGAAGCATAAGCAATTACCCTACCCATCTGCATTAGTACACATCCCAGACAAACCCGTGAAGCATCACAATATACTGTGAATTTCTGCCCTTCTACTGCTAATGCCAACACTGAAGCACTAGTAAGGCAATACTTCAAAGTCTGGAAGCTACGGTCACACTCATCCGTCCAGACATACTGCTCATGTTTCCTCATCAGTCTAGTCAATGGAGTTCCAATCCAAGAGAAATCCTTCACAAACCTCCTATAATATCTAGCCATACCAAGAAAATTGCGCACCTCTAAAACACTAGTAGGCTAAGGCTAATTTGCAACCGCTTCTATCTTTTGAGGATCCACCTTAATCCTATCCTTGCATATTACATATCTAAGGAAACACACTTCGGTTAACCAAAACTGGCACTTAGATAGCTTAGCATATAATCGATGCTCCCAAAGTGTCTGCAAAACAATCCTCAGATGCTCCCTGTTGATGCAAACCCCAATCGACTTGCTCTGAGACCCAACACCTTTACGCATGGTATGCGACCCCTTGGAAAGCCAAATCAGGTTTGAACAAGAAACCTTGACCCAATAGCAACATGTGCTAGAGAACCTTGGTATAATTGATGAACGCCACAAAGTGGTTAACTTTGATAAGTTCAAAACGATTCTTAGCAAGAACCAAAATTGAGAGAATTTCTCACAAAGTTTATATTAATCAAAATTCTGAAGTGTTCAATACATGGGTTTAGCTAAGTATTTATAGTGACTTAGCTATATAAAAAAAAAAAACTAATTTAAATTTCCTAATTAAGAATAAACTTCCTAAACCAGGACAAGCTTCCTAAACTAGGACAAGCTTCCTAAATAAAGATAAGCTTCTAAATAAGAAAAAAAAAATAAACCTAAATTCGTTTTGGGCTTTAAGTTAACATAAAAAGGGCCCAAAACTCACTAATTAAGTAATTAAAATATGTCTTTTTCAATCATAGGCTAAAACAAAACAAAAGCGGCCCATCACAAGATAAATATGTTCAACATAGGACAATTCAAACTCAGAAAGAGTTGGATTTGTTATTTCAACATGGTAGCTCCTTCTTGCACATGAATCATGGTCACCAAGCTTGATTTATTTTCTTGAATGCCTA
>CANXYC010385346.1:0-12265 GCA_948193065.1 Aleurites moluccanus
TCAAGAATTGAATAATATCAAGTTCATAAGGTATCATCAATAAGATACAACAATATCATATAATATGGTTTCATATGTGTGAAATGACAGATAGTGGGATGGACTGTAGGAAAAGAAATCATACAGTCTCCATATCAAATATGTTGGACCATATAGGTCCTAATCATCCATATAAGGGAAAATGTAAGCATAAGGTGGATCAGACCTTATGACCGGGACCAAAACCCTTCCCAGCTAAGGTACAGATATACAATGTGCACAAGGTCGACAGTATTTCCCCACTCCCCTGTCGAATCAGAAGTTCTGTCACAATTACAACAGGGTCAATAACAAGGGATACCATTAACAACAATGGCATCTGGATTCAATTAATCAATTAATCATTTCGGTTTCCAATCAATTCAATATTCAATATCAATAATGGCCATGCCATATACAATATTTAATATCCAATCAAAATTTGGTATTAGAATAATTCACAAGCAAAGCAAGGTTTGGTATTTTAGAACATTCGATATCAATGAAATAAGGATATATAACGATATACATTTATTAGATAAGAGAATAGGGTTACACATTCAAAGGAAATCAAAGGTATTTCACAATAAAGGGTTCGTCCCATTTGGGGTTTTCCCTAATGGTATCCAACAATCAATTTTATAAAATTGGGTAATTCAAATGATGCATGTAAAACTCACCTTAACTTTCCAACAATCAATTGATTAGCCAATCTCACCAATTTCCTCAAAAATCCATAATTTAGCTACTTTGAGGACTTAATCTCCATAATCTACAATTTCACATTAAATTGATCATCAAATTCGTGTTCTCTTATACTCAATTAACTAATTCTATCATCTATTTAGGAATCCCATTACTAATTCATTAGTTCAATATTCATAGTTTCACATAAACCCTAGAGTTTAGGGATTTCCATTATTTAGAGTTAATCTAGCAAAAATAACTCTAAACCCATTCATTTCAACCCAAATACTACCTATTTAATCAATAAAAATCAACAAATGAACATGTACCTCAAATGGTGATTCACGGCAAAAATTCTTTATTGTTACTGCCGATATTTCCAGCCCCTCCTCACTAACTATGGACTGAAAGAGGATGAACCCAGATAGTATATATATGATTCTCTAAATTTTATCCAGAAAATTCGGTGGAGAAAATTTGAGAATCGGTGAGGAAGACGTTGAACAGTGATCGAGCTTTGGAAGAAGAAGGAACGAATGCAATGATGATAGAAAGAAAGAAAAATGAATTAACGTTTTAAAGTATCAGCTACTGCCTCTCTTAAATAGGCTATTGCCTATTTGTTAAAATCCCGTTACTGTGCACTAATGAATCCCGCCTCGCTAAAATTCAATTTGCTGGTCCAGCTCACTGTTTGCCGGCTTACCAGACCCAGCTTGCCATTCTCAGTTCGCCAATGCCTCTTCGCATTGCCGACTCGCCTTTGCCAGTTCTCATATGCCGGCTCGCCAATACCTCTTTGCATTGCCGGCTCGCATATGCCTCTTCGCATATGTCTGCTCGCACTTGCCTCTTCGCATTTCCTCTTCGCCTTTCCTCTTCACAACGTCGATTCGCCATTGCCTCTTCGCAATGCCGGCTCGCACTTCCCTCTTCTCATTCTCACCTCACATTCTCCTCTTCGCATTCCCAGCTCGCACTTCTTCTTCGTGAGGCCAACTCGGCAAGGCCTCTTCACAAGACCAGCTCGGCATTACTGCTTCGCGAGGTCAGCTTGCCAATGCCTGCTGGAAACCCTTAACCCAGTTTCCACAGATTCGCTACTGCCTTAAATTTCTCAATTCCTTAACACTTAACATTTCTCATGCAAATTTTCAATAACTCAATCAATATTTCTCATAAAATTTTCCATACTCATTTTTTATCATTATCCAAAATAATTAATAAGTAAATATTTATACTTATTTTGAAATTAATTAATTAAGCCAAATAAAATAAATTTGTACACATAAATATATACATACACACCAAGATTGTTTAGGAAAAATGATGGGTGTTACAGTAACGGTGAAGTGCTTAGTGAGGTGATTTACTTATACATCATTTACTCTTATTCATTGTCTTAATGTGATCTATTGTAACCATATGTGATTGATCTTCATTTGACCAAATTCCTTCTTGATCATTGACCATGATTTTTCTCTAAAGTTTCGAACATAAATTGATCTACTTCCATTGATTTGTAATTGAAATCCAAATGCCTATTGAATTGTTTCCATTGAGTATTTGCTTTGTGAAATCGAGCTTTATTGAATTTGTGATATAAACCCTAAAGTAATACATACCAAATGTTGACCAAATTACCACCGTTGTACCTGACTGATTCTTGAATATCCTATTCATTGTTATATTGTTTATGGAACCTATACCATATTCACTGAACTATAGTGTCCTTGAATGATTAATGAACAACTACTAAAAGTGTATTATATTGTACTGTTACCAATGATTACTAAATACTGCTAATGAACTGATATTGAAACCCATTAGCTTATCGCCTATGTGGACTTGACAGAGCTACCGCACTGATGGGGTAGTAGGTAAATACCGTCGGCATTATACACAATGGACTTTTTATACTGTTTACCTTAGCTAGGAAGGGACTTGTCCTAGCCATAAGATTTTACCCGCCTTATGTAATTTATAAATGTGATATGAGAAAGTTAAATGTAATAAGTGTTTAAGGCCCTTTATCTGCCATTTTCACATCCTTACATATATATATGTGTTCTACATATATATGTGTTACTATTGCCAAATTGTTTAATGACACCATTATTTGATATCTATTGCTTTTACATGTGAACATGATACCAAGAACTTGATCACTCAATGTTATTCATTATTAATACCCATTCCTTTCACCCAAGGCATTTGGTGTACAAAGTGCTTATATCTAAAATATAACATTAACATCGGTTTTACCAGTTCTTCTTAATCATTGTTATTCACTTAACTTGATAGCCCTTTTACTTATTCTCATCAATCATTGTTACCTTTCTATTTTGATAACCTTTCCATTTGTTCCTCTATTTCTACCCTTTTAATGTATATGTTTAATACTATATAATTAGCTCACTGAGTATTATTATACTCACCTCATAGTTATTTATTATTTTACAGGAACAAATAGTAAAAGCTACATTCAAAGTCACTTCTTCCTCCAACTTGGGATATTGAAGAGTCTATGGTAATTGTTATATCTTGTGAAGCTAAAAGGTAAACTCTTTAGAGCTCTATGGTACTGCATATAGATAAGTAAATAATACATAGGGTACTATGTATATAATCAAACCAATTAACATGTTATAAGCATAATAAGATTTAGAAATAAGCGAAATGGCAGGAGCACATGGTTAATAAGATAAATATTATGTGATTATGACTGAAATAAAGTATATATAATTGGGAATAAGATATTGAATGGAATGTAATATAAATGAAATGGAAAAGGAATTGAAGTAAGGGCTATAGAAATATAATTTATGTATCATTGAATTATGAAGATCAAGGGTATAGGATAGAAAATAAATAAAATTTGGAATAAAATTTGCTATACAGGTTATGAAAATTGATAAATGATTAATTAAAATTGACATGTTAATGGGTTCCACGTATCTGGTGACATTAGGTTTATCCGTGCCCTAGGACCATTATGTCCTAAAAGTGAGATGTGACACAACTGTATGAGTGGAAGTATGCTACCAGATTGTAGCCTCTGCTTATTCTTATTGTTATAGTGAACATGTGGCCCAAATTTTTTGTCATGCAATTATACTAATATGGCATTATAGTGATCTTCGATATATCAATTAATGAAACTATTTATATATTGATTTACGTGACTATTGGTATATTGATTAATGTGATCCCTGATATATTTGCTACCAAAAATTGATATCTTTTATTGATTCATAAACTTTCATTGTATACCAAACCTGCAAACATTATTGTATATCTATACTTACTGAGTTATATAATCACATTGTGGTTATTAATATTTTTTTTTAGGTGTAGAATTGTGTAGAAGTGGTTCTAAGGTCAATGAAATTTCTTATTATTTTGAAGATAATTAAATACTCTGGTTGCTCCATGGTAAAGGGTTAGAAAATGTGTAAAATATAAAGTGACAGTATAACTCTAGTGAATTGATAAGGTTGATACCTTAGTATATTGACATAAGATAAATGATAATAATTCCTTTTGGTGTGATAATTAAAGGCTAAAAAGCGATTAAAGACTAATATGGCATATCAAATGGAAATTGATCTATATGAATTTGATTAATTGACACTGAATTGAAAAATGTAATTGAATTAAGTGATTGAAAATGTGAAACATGTGATTTGATTATAGAAGTACCATGAATGTTAATGAATTATGAAGTTGAGGTTATAAGTGTGGTGAATATTGAAAGTGTAATTTTTATGCAGACTGTGTAATTTTTGAAATCCTTAATTTTAGGTTAGAAATAGTATGAAAAATGCAAAGAAAACTCTGGTGAAGTTTCCGTAAAATTAATAGGTACTAAGTAAAATTAAATTATCATTGAGTGGTTTTAAGTATTAATAATTGTAATTGCATTGCAAGTGGGTTATACGAGTGGCTGGTGGTTTTAGACCTACCCGTACCCTAGGACTGTCGCATCCCTGAAGTGGGAATGTAACATTTATGAAATAAAAAAAGAGATGGTAAATAAAGGGAATACGAACCATTCTCTTATAGAATATGCTTTTTCAACAATCAATAGAGTTACCTCTAGCATTAGAAGGCCAATTATTCAAGCTAACAATTTTGAAATTAAGCCTGCTATCATCTAGATGATTCAGACAAATGTACAATTTAGTAGATGGTCGAGTGATGATTCTAATGCTCATATTATTAACTTCTTATAGATTTGTGACACATTCAATCATAATGGAGTTATCGATGATGCAGTCAGGCTTAAACTTTTCCTTTTCACTATGTGATAAAGCTAAAGATGGGCTTAACTCATTTCCTGCAAGTAATATTACTACATGGGCTGATTTGATTCAAACATTTTTGGCTAAGTTTTTCCTTCCTTCTAAAATAACAAAGATGGGAAATGACATCACTACTTTTATGTAAATATAGAGGGATTCATTATATGAGTCTTGGAAATGATTCAAATAGATGCTTAGGAACTCTCCTCACAATGGAATACTAATTTGGCTTCAAGTTCAAACTTTTTATAATGGTATAACACCCTCTAAATTGTTCAATCATTGATGCAGCTGAAGGTAGCACAATCATGAGGAAATCTCCAGCATAAGTATATGATATAGTGGAAGAGATGGCATTAAATAGCTACTAATTGAACAATAATAGAGCTAATCGAAAAAGATCTAGAATGCATAATATTGATTCTTTTACTGCTTTATCTGTTCAGATTGCTAACTTGGCAAAGAAATTATACAATTTTAGTGTTACAATAATAATGTTTCAACTTATGGCCCATGTTACCTATATAGCCAAATAGGGCATATAAGTTCCAACTGTAAAGTAGGAAATCCTTTCACTTCTAATGAAATGCTAATTTTGTTTCATATGGTGGCATGTCAAGTTTTGATCCATATTTGGATACTTATACTTCAGGGTGGAGGAATCATCCAGATTTTTCTTGGAATAACAACCAACAGAAGCCACCATTGGGATTTCAACAGTAGCCACCACAAGAAAAGAAGGGAAATTTACAGGACTTGATCACGAAGTTCATTAATAGTGTCGAAGTTAAATTTCAAAACCAAGAGGCATTGATTAGGAACTTAGAAGTTCAAAGGGGACAACTTGCTAGCATGATTTCAGAAAGAAAGGAAGCATAACTGCCAAGCAAAATACTGAAACCTTCAAGAAAAGTTAATGTTGTCATCTCAAGAAGTGAAAAGGAAATTAGAGAGCTAAAAAAAGAAGACAATCTAGCACTTCAATCAAAGGTGGGGTTGATGAGCCACCAAAGGTGACTGAAGGGAGTAAACTTAAATTGAATTTAGATTTTATTGAACTTCCCCTTCCATCTCCCAAAATGGTTTTACAAGCTAACTTGGACAAACAATTTGCTAAATTTTTAGAGGTATTCAAAATTCCTTTTCTTAATGTAGTTGCACAAATGATAAGTTATACGAAATTCTTGAAGGAAGTGATCTCAAACAAGAGGAAGTGGGAGGACTATGAAATAGTGAAGCTAAATGAAGAGTTCTCTCTAATCTTGCAAAATAAATTGCCCCAAAGCCTAAAGGCCCAAGGAGTTTCTCTTTCCCTTATATAATAGGAAATACTGATTTTGAAAGAGCTTTATTTGATCTAGGTGCTAGTATTAATTTAATGTCATATTCTATTTTTCAGAAACTTGGATTACATGAATTGACACCAACTATTGTTTCCCTATACTTTGCTAATATAAGTATTAAATATCCTAAAAGGATGTTTTAGTCAAAGTGGGTAAATTTATTTTTCCTTTTGATTTTATTGTGTTAGATATGGAGGAAGATTGTGAGATGTCCTTGCTTCTAGGTAGACTTTTTCTTGCATCAGGTATGGCTTTAATTGATGTACAAACAGGTCAATCTACCCTTAGAGTCAGTAGGAAAGAATTAATTTTTAATGTGTTCAAAGCTATGAAATATCCTAACACAATTGAATAGGAATTATTTGCAATTGATTGCATTGATGATGTGATTTCCAAGAAAGTGAATGTATTTGATTTAGATGATCCAATAAATTATTGCATTCTAAATCCTTGTGATGAAGATATTCAGGTCATGGATGATGAAGAATACAAGGAGGCTGTAAATTATTTCGAATCTAGTAAAAAAGGATTCAAGTCTAGACAAGGAAATTTTTTAGCTTTGGATGGACCTACTTTTTCACAAAAGTTACAACCTTCAATTGAAAAACGTCCTACTCTTGAACTCAAACCCTTACATTCTCATTTGAGATATATATATTTCTAAGGGAGAATCCCACTTTACCTATAATTATTTTATCTAAGTTGACAGGTCTTCAAGAGAAAAAGCTGATAAAGTTGCATAAGGAACACATTTTGGCAATTGGTTGGAGCATAACTAAATTCAAAGGGATTAGTCCATTGGTGTGTACATACAATATCTTGATGGGAGAAGGATTCAAACCAAAGGCACAACCTTAGAGACAGTTAAATCTAAAAATACTAGAGGTGGTAAGGAAAAAGGTTCTTAAATGGCTCGAAGCAGGTATTATCTTTCCTATCTCTAATTCTTTATAGGTAAGTTATGTTCAAATTGTACCTAAGAAATGTAGGACTACTGTGGTTTTAAATTAGAATTGATTCCCACTAGAACAATAACAAGTTAGAGGGTATATATTGACTATACAAAATTGAATGAAGCCACTAGAAAATATCACTTCCCTCTTCCCTTTATTGATCAACTGATTGAGAAACTTGTAGCCATGAGTTTTATTTTTTCTTAGATGCTTACTCAAGTTATCTTCAGGTGTCCATTAAACCTAGAGATTAAGAAAAAACTACATTTACTTTTGCATTTAGGAGGATGCCATTTGGACTATGCAATACACCAGCTACTTTTCAAAGATGTATGATATCTTTATTTGGTGAATTCATTGATGATTTTATGGAAGTTTTTATGGATAATTTTTCAGTTTATGGGTCATCATTGATGCATTTTTACATAATTTATCTCAGATACTTAAAAGGTATGAGGTGTAATATCCCAGTAGACAGAACAATGGATAATGAGGAAGTACAGAAGACAATATAGATATAACAGACTATAGTAACAGATATAATATTAATTGAAGTATGAATAGACTCAATCGATTATATAAATATACAGAGAATGATAGAGAATAATATTTAAGAATTTTTGAGCCTCAATCGAGTCACTTTTAAGATACTGTCCCGGAAAATGCTAGTGTTAATTACACTGCAGGGAAAATAGCAGTCCGGCTAATTTAAGAATTTTTGACCCAAACCTGGGGGATTAAGTTAGTTAACTTTATGTGAAATTATGGTGAAAATAAAGAGTTAAAAAATATTTTGAAACACTGAAAATAAGAGTAATGGAAAAATTATAAATAAAGGCAACTTTGGGGGTAATTATGGAAATCCACTGTCTGAGATCCAAAAATGACCTAAAACTATTTTTAAATGATAGAAAAAATTAAAATAAGGTATTTCACTCCTCACACTTGAGGTTGAATCTAAACAAAATAGACAAAATAAATTACAGAAAGTTTTGGGGTCAAAATGCAAATAAGGAAAATTTTGGGCCAAAAGTACAATTAAACAAAGTTGTGGGACCCACTCTTTCTAGAAATAAAGCTAGGTGGCTGGACATAATAGTGATAATATGAATTTTTAATAGAAAATGATTAATTGATTTATTAATTAATTGAATAGGTAACAAATCATCATAAATCTAGAATTTTCTACTTTTATCTCCATTTCTTTTTGGTTGGCTTTTAGTGTATATAAAAAGAAGATGAAAATAGCAAATGGAGGAGGAAGTGGCCAAACCATGTGAGGAAGAAAGCAACCAAAGAAATATTTTCTTAATTCTTCTAAATAAATCAACTAAAATTAGATAGGAAGAAATGAGAGAAAGAACAAGGAGAAAAGGAAATTGATGTAGATTATGTTAAGCTATTTTGGGAAGGAAAAAGAGAAGGAAAAGAAATCATCTAATTGAAAGGTAATGATTCTAAATTATCATTTTTAATTATATTTAAGATTTCTAAGGTTTGATTTGGAAAATAATTTAGGTAATTAAGCTAAAAATATAAAGAATGAGCTAGGGTTTATATAGTTTCTGAATTCTGTTTTAAGGCAGTAAATTGTAGCTATTATTCCAAAATTTTAATGACTGAATTTGAAGATGGTTAAAAAATAAAAGTTGTAAATAAATATGTTAATTAGATTTCTGTAAAAGGAATTTAGAAAATTCGAAGTGAGAAAAGAGTTATTTAGTAAAAACTGTGACTAACCTGGAATTAGATTTTCTAGAAAATGCTACTGTATTTTTATTGTACATAATGATAGAGACAGAATTAGAAGAAGTATTAAACATGAAAAGTATTGATTTATGTCTTATATATAATCCTGTAAAAGGTTTTTTCAATTTGATTTGTGGTTTATGAATATTAGGTCATAAGTGTAGACTGTTCGAAATGACTGTTTAACAGAACATAGGTGAAGGAATTCTATTAATATGAGGATCTTAGAGTTTGAATTAGAGAAAGTGTTAAATATGAAAGATGTCTATTTTATATTTTATCTAAATGAATATAAAATGGTGTTGTAATTTGATGAGCATGGAATTAATTATGGATATGGAAATAGGGTATATCTAGATAGAGATTTAAGGGCAGTAATTTTATTTTGGAAATTCACTAATAATTATTCAGTGATCCAAAAATTCTAAAATTTGGATATGTTATAATTTTATGTGTATATTTTCAATAGGAAAAGTAATTACAGTAATGGGTTAAGTATTAATTGAGTTATTAACAAAATAACAGTATCTGTCAGAATAAAATTTGTAGGCAGAATGCAGGCAGCATGACTGGTTGTAAAACTAAGTTTAAATTAACACTATAAATTGTGTAGTAATGATTTTAATGTGAAATTTGGATATGTTAGAACCATACATGCTAAGTTTAATTAGGAATAAGAATTAAAGCAATTGGATAAGTGTAGAGAGAGATATGCGTAATGAAACACAGGCCGCTAGTAAGGTTCTTTATAGGTAAAACCTAAAATTTAGAAATTTGAGGAATTTTCTTTAATATAAGTATAAGTAATGTAAGTTTATATTAAATAGTATCTAAATAGAAATTAATTGGATATGTAGAGTCAAGAATGAATAAGAGACGTGATGGGTACCATAAGAAATAAGGCAAAGAATCAAGAATAAAGGAAAAGGGAAATGTACAAGTTATAAGCTAAGGTGAGTAATGTATATATCATATTCATGCCTTGATTTTGTTGACCTAACGAATATGTTTCTTTCTTGATTAAAATGTCACTTTGCTATTGTTGATCATTCTTTGATCATTCTCAAAGATTGAAATCATCCATATTCATTGATTGTTATTGATATTGAAATGCCTATTGTTCTCAATTGATCATATACCCAAATATTTTCAAAAGTATGCACACCAAATATTTAACCACATTCCATGATGTTTATTGTTAATATCTATATTTGTATCAAGTAAAGAAACCAATACATGATTAATGAAATGTATTGACATTGATTGACAAGAAAGCCCATGTGTATCAATCTGAAGCCATTGTACCGTAATGTTTCTAATGAATACTTAATATTCTTATTGATTTCCATTGGCCTATTTACATGTAGATTTGACAGAGCTACCTCTCTGATGGGGTAGTGGGCATATACCATCGACAATGTGCACATTGACTACATGTGATACCCTAGTTGGGAAGGGTTAATTATCCTAGCCATAAGTCCTGATCAGTCTTATGTATATTGATATGTGATTGATGCATGTAATACGAGTTTTATGACCCTTTATTTGTCTTATCTACATGATATGAGTATTATTTACCTGTTCAATAATTCCAAACTTATATCTTATTGATTACTATTGATGACCATTCTCTCATCGATCATTGTTATCATTGATATGATTGTTACCTGTTTCAAACTCCCAAAGACATTTGGTGTGCAAATCAATTAACCTTGACATGTAAATTTGATATATTGATATTCTTCATCGTAATTATTGATACTTGACTACCATTGATATCTTTTATTATCATAAGCTTATATCACCTGTTTAATGATGTATACATACTCACTGAGTATTTTATACTCACCAAATAGTGGTTTATAATTTTTCAGGGATGAGATAGAGGAAGTTGATTCTAAGTTAATTTCTTTTTCGACTTGGGATGTCAAATACATCGAGGTAGAATTTTATTCTCTAAAAGTCATGAGTGTCAATTCTTAGAGCTCTATAGTACTGTGTATAATTAAATGTTTGAGTACTTAATGATGTATGATTATTGAAATAATTGACGATTCAGTGGCATTCAAAATGTAATGTGTAATGCTTAATAATTGATAATGTCAATGATAGTGAAGTGATACTAAAAATGCTAAAATGAGATTCATATATTTTAAAAGAGATTTAGAAGTGCTATGTATGTTTATGAAATTGTGAAGTTGAAGGTATAAGGAAGGAAAATTATTGGGAGTGCATAAATAATTTTTAGTACAAGCTATATGATTTTTGAAAGACCCGGTTTTGGGATGGGATTAAGGTTAAAATTATAAAGGAAACTCTGGCAAATTTTTTGTAAAATTTATAAGTAATAAATGGGATTTAAGCATTGATGAATGAGTTAATATTGATTGAATGATTGATAAAAAGATTGTTCATGGGTTCTACGGGTTTCCGGTGATCTTAAGTCTACCCATGCCCTAGGACCGTTGCGATCCAAAAGTGGGTCGTGACATGAGGAATCTAACCTTGTTTTAAATAGGAAAAAAATATCATTTTATAGTTAGAAAGGAATAGTTCCAGGTCATAAAGTGTCTTATAAGGGCATTGAAGTTGATAAAGCTAAAATAGAACTAATTGAAAAACTCCTTTCTGCATCTCTAAAAGAAGTTAAGGGTTTTCTAAGACATACAAGTTTCTACAGAAGATTCATTAAGGATTTTTCTAAAATTGCTAAACCCCTAACAAATCTCTTGATAGAGGATGTATCTGTCACGACCCAACCTGGGAGTCGCGACGGTCCTAGGGTACGGGTGATGCATAAGCGACCAGTACCACGAAGAACCCAAATCAACTATCTATGTGGCATGCATTACAATAACAAGCTCATTATAGCTTAACAGATTCATAAAAATTTGGATAGCATCTCCTTTGTATAAGGATCATGCCCCAAAACAAAAACACACAAATAACACTTCTATAAATATTCCACCAATTATCTCCAACAATGGATCCCTCTGGATCTCCAATATCAATTCAATATGAACTCATTTGCATATGCATCAATATCCATAATTATTATGCTATAAATATAATCACAATATATTTCTTATATAACACTATAAATATGCAAACACAAACATATATGTATACTACTCTTACAAACTTAGTACCATGGAATCTCTGTACTATATAATTATTTACATATACTTTTGAAGTTTAGAATTTACATAAT
>CANXYC010385467.1:0-10750 GCA_948193065.1 Aleurites moluccanus
AGATGTAAAAACATCACAAAACACATTATTCACATAAAAACACATCAATAGACACAAAGCATACTCAATAAGCATTATAAGCCTCAATTTACACAATTCACCCTTTTTCCAATCCTTTATGCAATAATCACATTCTATCACTACATTTGACTTACATTTCACATAGTCATCACTATTATGCCATATTAAGAACTCATATACACTTAGCTCAATATTTCATATCAAACATACACCATATTTCAAGTTTAGCTTCCATGTACTTATATCAATTATCTTTTCCATATTTAAACTTATACATTTCCATTACTTACACCATTAAACTATATTCAAACCTTACCTTTCAAATTGCATCAACCTAACACATTAAACTTACAAACTCAACATGGTTTCACCTAAATGAAATTCATTTCATTCATCCATTTTTCAACACCATTCATTCATATAACATAAATATACACTAATTACACAACATTTAACCATTTAAACCTATTAACATCAAAACACTAAACCATCATTTAAGCATCACCGCATTCAGCCAAAGTGAAATACCATTCAAATGGACATCTTTCCATCAAATAACCATTAATTCATTACATACACATCAAATACAACTCATTCCATCATTTAAACCTATAAAACATCAAAGCATCAAATCACTTCCTTGAACACTAAGATTCGGCCAAGTTAGAAATCCCTCCAAATGGATTTCTTTTCATCAATTAACCACTAATTCAATACATATGCATTAATTACAACTCATTTGAACAATATTTCCATCAAAATCACATCATTGAATCATACCTTTTCCTATTAGGGTTTCCTTCTCAACCTTTGAATTTCTTCCAACCTAAACACATTTTTTATCACCAATTAACATCAAAGAACATCTTAGGAACACAATTAAACCAAAAGAATTGCAAAATCACTTACTTTCTAAATATTTGTTCCAAAACTTCAAAGCTTTGATTTATCAACTTTTATTGGTTTTTCTTTGAATCTATGGATATATTTGTATTTAGAATGATGAAATTAACAAGTTTGGATCAAAAAATGAAAGAAAACAACAAGCTTTGGTGTTCATCAATAGTGGTCGAATCCTTTGGATGAAGAAAGAGAAAGTTTGGTTGGTGTTTTGGCTAAGAATGGTAAAGGGGTGGCAAAAATCGAAGCTAAAAATCAAATGGTGTAATCCTATGCTTTGAGTTTATGGTAGAAATTGTGAAACCTAGCTTACTAACCATTCAATTCTTTATCTTTTCATCCAATGGTTTGATTTAGGTTAGCCTAAAGTGATACCATAGACTTTCATACACTATATAAGTCCATAATTCAAAGGAAAAGACTAAACTACCCCTAGTTCAAATGGAATCCCTATCCGAGCAACTTTGCCCAAAATTATTTTCTACCGGCTTTAACTTTCCAACAATAATTCATTTAATCATTAAACCACTATTTTCATGTCCTAGTAGTCCTTTTTATCATCAAATATGATGTTAATTTCCATAAAAGCTCAAGGGATGTGAAAGGACCATTTTGCCCCCAGTTCATCAAAAACTCAAATTTACCCGATTTCTTCCTAATAGCTTTTAAACCCCCTTTATTCATTCAAACACATCATATAACTTACATATCTATCAAATTCATGCATAAACATATAAAAATTCACAAGTTTCAAATCAAGTAAAAATCCCCCTAGGTTACCCTTTGTGGCTCAAGTTCTAGATTTAAGCTGAGGTGTTACATTGCCAGTATATCTAGGAGAAAATTTCATGGACATTGTTATTATTTTATATTTGATTATATTATTTATACTTGTGCCATAAAGTGAAATTATTTGGATAACTCTAAAATGAATTGGGTGATTAAGGACACAAAGGCTAACCACAATAGACCTAATAAATTATAGGTACTAAAAAATCCTCCATGCTCTTTATAAATGCAGAAAAATTTTCACCTTAGAGAAAAAACAAACCAAGTAAAAAGGTGGATGATTAAAGATGCTTGTCAAATGCTTAAAAATGGACCTTTTAAAATGAATGTCAAGAAAAAGAAGCCTTAGGTGAGATAATAGGATGAAATTTCTTCAAAAAAGCCAAAGAAG
Source organism: Aleurites moluccanus (assembly GCA_948193065.1). NCBI lineage: Eukaryota > Viridiplantae > Streptophyta > Magnoliopsida > Malpighiales > Euphorbiaceae > Aleurites > Aleurites moluccanus. The sequence continues at coordinate 2,102 of CANXYC010385467.1, forward strand.
CCTTTTGAAAGATGCAACTTCTTAAGCAAACAAGATATCATCCATTTGCAAAAGGCTAAATCATTAAAGCTCAACAAAGGGAGAAAATTCACCAAATAAGCAAGATTTCAAGAAATTCAAAAATGGTGAATGAGATAAGAAAAAATTATTATCATTATTATTGTTATTGTTATTATTATTCTTGTTATCATTATTATTAGAATAAGTATTAAATTTATTGAAATATTATTATATAAAATTATTTCCCTGATGCCTATTAAATTTATTACAGAATTGTACTCGTTGACTTATACTTGGAACCAAACTATTATACCATATAACCTTTATACTCTGGATTGCCTATTTTACCTAACCCATTTGACTTCCTGTGAAGACTGATTTTTTATATCCCTCGGATTTGTGCTAAATCGAATGGCACTAATTGGAGCTCGGGCCATTCACGGACGGACTCAGAAAATACCAGATAGGATATAGGCCCGAGCTGCCACCCTCAAGGGATGGCATTGCCTCTCTCCTTAGGAGGTGGAGGCACCGCCCAAGGCAAGGAGCAGTGCCGCCCTACCTTGAGGTCAGCAGCATTGCCATCCCCTTTGCTGCCGCCCTCCTTTGCACCATGTGTCGCCCTCCCTCTTTGGCGACGTTGCCACCCTCTCTGGTGGCACTCCTCTTTCTACCCGGTGGAAGTTTCATATTTTTCACCTTTTTTACCAAATCCCATATTGGAAAATGATGAAACAATACCCCCAAGCCTCAATTATAAATAGAGAGCTTCCTCGACCTTCCAAGACACACCAAAATCACTTAGGTTGAGTTATCACTACTTGATTTCACTCTCTTCTCCCTCCTATACCTGTTTTTTTTATTTCTTTAGTTCTCTTTGAGCTAAAGAAGGAAAAAATTGAGGTGCGTGGTTCCTCCAAACATTTAATAAATAATTAATTTAACTTGACTTTAAAATTTGTTAAATTCTTCTCTCTACAAAGAGGAATCCTGCACCAAGGAGGCAATCTAACTGTCTCTATCACTTTCCAAGGTGGAACTCTGTTCCGGAAAGGCCCTCAAACCGCTGCCTCCTCCAAGACCAAGACCAAAGGTATAATCCTCAAACTTGTTCTTTTCAATTTGGTAAAGAACCAAACAAATAAAACATGATAAATTGAGTTTAAAATCATACCAATCCCCTCGCAAGAAGGGCGAACTATGCGGATTTTAATTCCTATTCAAAGAGATATGTAGGCCTGCTTATTTCAAAAACATCAAATCCAAAAGCTATAAAAAAAATATTTTCCTTTTCCTGCTTTAACTTATTTGAAGAATGTGTGATCAACCTAGAACCCATAAGGGCTAGAGTTGAAATCCTCTATTTTGGGGTTTTAATTGTAATAATTAATCTACTTATTGCTTTATGATTTATTTAATTACTTTAATTCCTTTATTACTTTACTTACTCTTTCATGTATAAATGTCATTTTTAAATTGCTCATAAAAAATCATTTAAATCAAAGTTAAGCATAAAAGCCAAGTATTAACTGAAAACCTAGCCCCCGAATCCTCTTTGGTTTCGAGAGTCTAGTGCATTTTTCCTTTGGGATAAATATTAGAGTCAAAATGGTTTTTTTTTCCTTAAATTTTTCTAACAAAAATAACTTAAGGCGGTGACTCCTCAGTTCATTTTCAAAATAAAAATCAATTACAAATAAAGGCACGGATGTCGTCACAATCATGAGAAATCACCCATAATGAGCATCCCAATTCCAAGAGGACCGAACGAGGTGCTCGAGCGAGGCCTCACACTACCAAAACTCTATTATCTATTTAAAATCATTATTGATATTTAAACTCTAAATCCAAATATTGTGATTATCAAAACGTCTTACTTATGAGGGATAAATCATGAAACTGTGTGCACCAGTGACTAAACTGATAGAGTCTAATGTATCAGGGTCCTTCCTTGTCACGACCCAACTTGGGAGCCGCGACGGTCCTAGGGTATGGGTGTTGCTTAAGCTATCAATACCATGAAGAACCCAAATAACTATACTATATGGCATGCAATTCAATAACAAGCTCAATATGGCTTAACAATTCCATGAAAATTTGGGCAGCATCTCCTTTATATAAGGATTATGCCCAGCTGAAAAATATACAAATAAACACTTCCACTATATACTTCAACATCTATCTCAATTCAAGGATCCCTCTGGATCTCCAATATCAACTCAATATATCAATCTGTATATCAAATCATTTCCATTCATATCATCACATATGTATATATCTCCATAGTATAACTTATATACAAATTCATAAGATGCAAAGATACATATATACATGCCAATCCTTAATTTACAGTACTATGGAACCTCTATACTGTACAAATATTTACATATACTTTTGAAACTAGAATTTATATGATTCAAGTATCACAATTCCACGGTGAGGATAAGAAGTGCCTATGGAATTCGGGCCTCACAGCTGACCTGAAAATGATAACCACTGAAGGGGGTGAGTATAAAAATACTCAGTGAATCCAGATGTATAAAAATGCAATAGATGCTATATTACCAATAGTGCCCTTATATGGGATGTAGAATCAATATATGATAACAAGTAAAGGAAGTAACAAGTATATATATCAATAATCATATGAGTATTCATATCAATATTCAATGTACAAGTCAACGCACATATGATATAACAGGATTGAGTCCAGTAACCATTGTAATCATACTGTCTATATTAAGTACAATAACAAAGTGCATAAATCACGAAACGCAAAGGGGATCAGCCTTTACGACTAAGGAATATTACACCCTCCCTAGCATGGGTCAATTTATGAATACTATAGAATATTGCACCCTCTCTAGTATGGGTCAACTTAATTAACACTAGTGTGCACACGGTCGATGGAATTTTACACTACCCATCGATGTAGTCCTGTTTTAATATCATATGGTTGTGTCTCCATATAAACATTAAATATAGCACAAATAGAACTTATATAGTTGTAAAATGATCATATATACATATATAAATAATAATGGAAAAATTTAGAAATATGTCAAAAAAAAGTCCGGAGGGCCCAGTTGCGCTACCGCAACTGGCACTCGCCGTTACGGGTCCATTTTGGGATTTTTGAGTAGTTTCTGGTTAATTAGGTTACCAAAGGAATTAGATGGACCATAAGGTACCGTTTCGAAGCTTAAGTTGAGACTAGATGATTGGGCTAAGTGGTGGCCCAATTGGCTTTCTGGATTTCATTTTATAGCAAGATAAAATTTATGTCAATTTTGGTCATTTCGGCAGGCTTATTTACGAGCGAATTTGCACTGTTTGTGATTTTGGGTATTAAACTCTATTTTATTGGCTCAAATGAAATATTATAGCATATATAATGCAAATCATGCATGTTTATACATAAGGACTCACCTTTTGCACAATAAGATCACTTTAGCCCCCAAAACTGTACTCGAGCCCTACTCGGCCCACCGCTCTACACTCCGAGCATGAGTATTTGACGGTTCACCTATTTTCACATATAACACTTCGGTAAGGCTTTATAACATTACAAATCACATAATTCACATAAACAAATATCAAAATACACCAAATCATATAAGGTATACACATTATACCTTGTAAACCTCACTTTGCACAAATCATACTATTTCCATACCTTTATGCATAAACACTTATCTATCATCACATTTAACTCACATAATACATATTCATCACTTATATAACATATTAACAACTCTTATACACTTGGTTCATCATTTCATATTAAACATACACCATATTCAAACTTAACTTTCAAGTACTCAAATCAATCATCTTTCACACATCTAAACTTATACATTTCCATCATTTTCAACACTTATCCATATTCAAACCTTACTTTATTAATCACATTAGCTTAACACCTTAAACTAACAAAGTCAATATTGACCAACTTGAATGGAATTCATTCCATTCATCCATTTTTCAATGCCATTCCATCAAATAACATATATAAACATCAAATGTATTACATTTAGGCATTTAAACCTATTAAACATCAAAACACAAAGCATCATTCATACTTCATCATTTCGGCCAAAACACAATTCCATTCAAATGGATTCTTTTCCATTATTTATCCATCAATTCATTATATACATATCAAATACACTTCATTCCATCATTTAAACATATAAAATCATCAAACATCAACCTAACCCTAAGCACCTCAAGTTTTGGCCTAGCTAGTTTTACTTCCAAATCAATTTGTTTCAATTATTCAACCATTAATTCATGTTATACACATTAAATAAACAATATTTGAACCAAATAATTCATCAAAACAACACTTTGATTCAAAGTTCGTCCTATTAGGGTTTCAATCCAAGTTTTTGAATTCTAACCATTCAAAATATGTTTTGATCACTAATAAACATCAAATAACATCTTAAGAACATAATTGAATCAAAAGAATTCCAAAATCAACAACTTACCAAAAGTTCTTCAAAATCTTCCATGAATTAATTTGTCACTTTTTCTAGTTTTTCCTTTGAATCTATGGTTATAATTGTGTTTAGGATGATGGAATTAACATGTTTCCATCAAAGATTGAAAGAAAATAATAAGAAATGGTATAGATTCAAGGTGGCTGAAATGGTGAAATGGAGGAGAGAGAAAAATTACTTGGTGAAATGATGAAGATGATAAACAATGAAGGGGTGGAAAAAATCAAGTTAAATATCAAAGGAATAATCCTATGCTTTAGGTTTATGGTAAAAATGGTGAAACCTAGCCATCCAACCATCCATTTCTTCATCTTTTCATCCAATAGTTAGATTTAATCAAGCCTAAAATGATTCCATAAGGTTGCATATACCATATAAGTCCATATTCCAAAGGAAAAGACCAAAATAGCCTTAGATCAAAAGAAGCACCTCAATTGAGCAGCTTGCCGGGAACTATTTTCAACCGGGTTTAATTCTTCAACAATTATTCAAATAAACTTAATAATATCATTTTCATGTCCTTAAATTATTTTCTACCATCAAATATAGTGTTAATTCCATAAAAAATTGATGGGGGTGTGAAATGACCATTTTGCCCCCAGTTCATCAAAAACTCTAAATCACCCGATTTTGTCCTAACAGCCTTTAAACCACTTCTATGCATAAAATCACTTCATATAACATGCATATATTTCAATTTCATGCATAAATACATAATACTAACAAGTTTAAAAGAAAGAAAAAAATTTCCCCCTAAGTTTTCCTTTTAAGGTTCAAGTTAGGTTTAGGTTGAAGTGTTACATGAATCCAAGGAGAAACAAGGTCATGTATATTGGCATCGATCTATAGAGGTGGAGCGTTGGGCACTTCTCAATCCTGGTGGCCAATCTGCTTATGCTAGATCGCTAATTGGGCTTGCATCTGTCCGGTGACAACATAATTTGCTGGTGTTTGGCTAAGTTCGATAATGACCTATAAGGGCCAGAACAGCTTCGATTGAAGGTGAGGATGGATGACAACATTACCGGCCTTCCATTCACTAGCTCATGTCTCTGGGACTCAACCTTAGTTCACCTATAATATGATTTTGCTTTGCCTCTTCCTTGCTCACTCATAATGTTATCTTCACCAAAACTCGCCCTACTATTTTCACCTATAATGATGGGTTTTATTTACACGATTCAGGTGTTATGAAGAACATAAATATAAGTTTAAAGATGAGTTTTCTTTTTTTATTTTTATTATGTACATATATATATATAATCCATGTTATGCCCTTAGGGCTTGTTCAATGCCTTGGGGCTATTTTGAAGTGAAGGGCACAGGCTTAGAGGAAGTGCATAGCCATGAGGCTTCTTTTATGGTGCCCTACGGCCTTTACTAAGGCCCAAGCCCTTAGGACTTTGAAGAAGAGGGGCACGACCATAAGATGGGTCCACGACAGTGGGGTTCTTAAGCTCCACAACCTTGGCCTTTTCTCATAGCCTTGGGGCCTTTTGAGGCTTCACTAGCATGGCCTCGTGTCAAGGCCTTAGGGCCTTTTTGATGCTCCATGCCCTTGGTTTCTTTGTCAAGGTCTTGGTGGTTTCCAACTAAGCTAGTTTTCTTCATATTCAGTCAAAATACCTACAGAAGAGACTTAAACATATAAATTTCTATAGTATGCTTATTAGATTTATTTTATTAGAAACACTAAATAAAAGAAACTAAAACTACTCAAAAACATAAATAAAAGTATGTAAAATATATAAGATAAATGAGGACAAAATGTAACAAACAAACTCAATAGTAATTTATAGTAATGTAACTGATGCCATAGAACATCTTAAAGGTATAGAAATCTAGCCAATCTTGATTTATTTCATCATTTTATCCTCAGTGTTACCAATAAACTCTAAGTATATAGGTATTTTTTATTAGAGATTGACTCTTTTCTTCCCTTTTTTTTTCATAATAGAAATCTTCATCCTTTCATTTGCTCCCCTCTTTTGAAGTTTCTTCTTCTGAGTTATAGTGAGAGGTTGTGGGAACTTCTTATGGTGGACTAGATGCCACTAATACCCTAGGGCTTCTAATGGTGGCAACACAAATCTAGGCTATTATCTTTGAGTAACAATCTATGGATGTTGAGGTAATTTGTCTTTCTCTTTCTTCATGTTTGAGACTGCCAAAGTCTCTAGTGTTTGTTTTTTGGTAGACTTCTAGGAACCCACACGTGTTTTGTCTTATCCTTGAGTGGTTCCTATTCTTCAACCTTTTCTTGATTCATTAAAGCATATAGGTACACTATAATAGCATTGATAGTAGCCTCAAGAAGGAAGAAGTTTTCTTTAATCAACATAACCTCCTTCTTTTTAAGGAATTTTAGTATCACTTTGTTGATCTTGTATTGTATAACATTTTTGAAAGACCAACATGCATTAGTTGTATAGTTCCAAGAATCATGATAATTACAATACTCTTTTCTTTTGACTTCTTCTTTTATAGGTATTTGGTGGCCCAGTAGTAGAGTGACGAATTTATCTTTAAAAAGGAAGTCAAAGATCTCTCCTGTCTTACTCACATCAAAGATGTATTACAAAGAGGAAGTTTGAGACTTTTTTCAAGCCTATGCAGTCTTTGGTGGTGGCCACGTCAATATTGAACAAACTTGGGATCTAGAACCAGTGAGATCAACAATAGTAGTCCCTTGGCTAGTAGCTTCTTAAAAGTAAGTCTCATAGTCTTTTCTTTATTTTATTGTCTTCCATTAGAAGCTCCTCCTATTCTTTTACTTTGGCAACCAGCTCATAGAAGTTATTGAACTCCATTACCTAAAACTTCTTCCTTAACTTGATGTCAAGTCCTCTTTGTGTCATCTTCACAAATTAAGTCTCTAGAAAAAAGAATTTACACTTACTCCTTAGCTTCTTGAAATAGGCAATAAATAGGTCAGCAAATTCTCCACTCCTTTGAGTCATTCTGGATCTGCCACATACACCTAAGGCTTAGCCCTAAAAAATGAAGTATGGAATTTCCTTTCCATTTCTTGCCATGGGAATACTGAGTCTCTAGGAAGTGTTGAGTACCGCATGAATGTTGGACCTGTTAATGAGTTTGGAAATAGTATGAGCTCATAATAACTTAAATTTTCATAGTTTGCCAGTGTGAACATGTAATTTTTACACCTCACTGTGTATACCTAGACTTTTACAGGTTATGATGCAAGAACCAGACCATTAGCATAGCAATCAGGCTTCCCTAAACCTTTAAGGCACTCCAGGGACATAGTTGGACTCATACCAGACCCGACGTTACTCACCCTGACTCGAAAGATGAAAAAATGAAGAAAAGACAGAAGCACAAATCTAGTGCCACTGAGTAGGCCACCGAGTGCCAGTGGGCTGCCTGGTGGATCCGCTAAGTTTGTCCAGTGACAGCCACCAGCTGCTTCCTCCGTGCCACCTTCCAGTCTTCTCTGTGTCTCCATCCTCCATCCAGCCTGGTGACACCGCTAAACTTGTTCAGTGGCACCTGTATTATTCATCTAGATTTTACAATTTTGTCTGTGGGTGGTCTATCCCCCTCCCATTCATTTTCACACACTCCTCACTCTTGTTAAGTTGAGTATTCCTTAGCACTCTTTTCTCCCTCCAAGCAATATTTTCTCATACACAAGTGGTTTTACTCTCTTTGAGTATAAACCAATTTCTTTTAATTCTTTTTTGAATAAAAAAAATAGAAGACCACTGTAACACCTTAGCCTAAACCCTAATAGGGACCTTTAGGGAAATTATTTTTCCTTTCTTTATGATGTATCTATATTATGTGTGAATGCATGGAATATATATATATGCATGTTATATGACCTAATTTTTAGGCCTAGAGTTGATTTGAAGTTAGTTAGGACCCAATCGGGTAAGTTTGGAAATTTTGGTAATTGGAGGACCAAATTGTAATTTTGCAATTTATCGAGGTTTTATTAATTTTTCAGTATATTTGAGTAGAGGGAAGAATAAAAGTAAATGTAAATGGTCTTAAATAATTTATTTGGGTATTGTATGGAAAAATGTACCCGGTTGGAGGCAATTTTGAGAAAAAGGGGCTCAACGGGGGCCTTTGAGGGGTTTCGGAGTAACTTAAGGATCATTTTGTAATTTTGCTG
>CANXYC010385660.1:0-15042 GCA_948193065.1 Aleurites moluccanus
GAGCATTTATTGCGGAAAAATGAGTCTAAACGACTCTTTCTTCACTCAAGACTATAAATATGAGTTGATTTGTATTAAATGAATAGAGAACAACCTTTAAACAAGTTCATAATCATTTATTGCTAGATCATTCATATTTATTATGCAAAATCAATTTATACTTGTATTTATTGTAAAAGGTTGTGTGTGAATCTAGTTTGAGAAAAACACATTGTATAAGGTTAAAGTGTGAACCAAAACACTTAGGTTTGATCTTGAACCTGCAAAAGGATCAAAGGTAGTGAAATACTCAAGTGGGATCTTGAGGAGTGGACGTAGGCTCATTTTTGGCCGAACCACTATAAATCTTTGTGTTGATTTTCTTCTTCTCTTCCTTCATCATATTTTTTAATTGGTTATTATTTTTAAAGTCAATCAATTCACCCCCTCCCCCCTCTTGGTTGCCAAAGGGACTAACAATCATCATTCAACTCGGGTTTGATAATCAAGAAGCATATGAACTTGATCCAAGAAAATTGATTAAGTCATTTATATTATATATATACAAATATATATACATATGGATGAACAAATCAAGGATGCTAGGTCACATTATTTCAAGAAACAAGAAACAAATAAAATGTTTATACTTACCTTAGTACAATCTTTCTTGAAATTTCCTCTAGCAAATTCCAACTATAACTCTTTAATTAATTTGATTTCCTCCTCCTAATAAATTTCTCCAAACATATAAAATTAGGGTTTTTTCCAAATCAATAATATTAAATATGATTTCCTAGTAATTAATTATCTTAGAGTCTCTATTCTTAATTCCCAACAATAATTTTATTTATCTCTTAAAGAATAATCTGCATTTAATTCGGAGTTACTGTTCATGTTACTATTCATGACAGCATCAATATTCTGATTTTCTTCCACATTAATTACCATTAATGACTTCAGATTACTTAAAATAAATTCTACATACCCAATATTAATTATTATAACCTATAGACTTAAATAAATCTAAAAAAAATAACTTTGGAAGAAAATTTACCTTATTTTCCTCAATACTAAAATTACTAAGATTTCTTGCTCCAATTTGATGATTTCTGCCTTAATATAGAATAATCTAGAAGTCTAATGCATTAATTTGAGTATTAATGCCTTAGAAAATAAAATGAGACTAATCTGAGAAAAGACTGATTTTAACAAAGAAAGAAGAAAGGAAAAATCGTGAGAAAGGAAAAATCGTGAGAAAGCTACTAGGGTTGCTGGGTTTAAATAGACCACTGCCCCAGAAAACACGCTTGCCAGCTCGCCAATCTGCCTCGGCAAAGCTATCTCGCATAAGCCAATTCGCCATCCCCACTTCGCACTTCCCAGCTCGCCAAACTGATCCGGCAATTCTACTTCGCTATTCCAGCTCGCATATGCTGCCTCGCCAAACTCTCCTCGCGAGTTCTTCTTGGCGAAGTCTTCCTCGCAAATGCAATCTCGGCAATGCTTCTTCGCCTCTTTGCCTCTTTGCTTCTTCGCCTTTTCGCGAACTGCCTCTTCGCACATTCCCTCTTCGCATAATGCCACCTCGCCTTTCCTCTTCGCCAAACCTCTTCGCACATGCCACCTCACATATGCCTCTTCGCCAATTGCCACTTTGGCAATCTCACCTCGTCACTTCACCACTTCACATTGCCAGCTCGCAAAATGTCACTTCGTATTTTGCTGGCTCGCCATACCAAGACTTTGCTAAGTTAAAACCTTTCTTGGACAACTTACACTTAACCAGCTCGCAAATGAGCTTCAACTATCTAAACTTACTAATTCTTCTTGCCACTTAAAATAGACATGCAGGGGCACAATATATCCAAAATTTAAATCTTTAAGACCAACACACAGACCATGGTGACTCTCCAAAAGTCACCTAGACCTACTGACCCAAAATCTAACCGAATAGACCTGAGAAAATCCATTCTCCACTGAGATATACTTATCCAAAAATTCTAAACTTTTACAGCCAATATCACAATACATAAAAAGACATTTTTCATGTTTACACTTTTGGCTAAATCTATCTTAGTCATTCCCAGTAAATTCAAACAGACACTGACTTTCTACAGAAACACTCAACTAGACCAGCCTGACTCAAATAGACATAACTCATCACACACATAGAATTTTGCCAAACCATTTTACAAAATTTTAGTTAAGACATAAAATTATAACTTTCATGTTTTACACTTTATCAAATTATTTCTCTAAGAATATACAATTATCATCACAAAATCCTGTAACTGCAAATGAGAAATTCTAGATTTCTCAAACATTCATATTTTAAATTGATTAACTCTCCAAACATACAATTTAATAAAAATATAATAAAATTGGCAGATATTACAGAAAGAATGGTATAGACTATCCTAGACTTGTAATAATTTTCATCCATTTCTCGATAAGTTTTCTTTAATCATTATTTAGACTAAGTTCGACTATACTTCGACTAAGTTTGACTATATCTCAACTTACTTAGACTATATTCAAACAAACTAAAATTTGTTTACTTCTTGATTAGGTGTAACTGAACGCATATTATGAAGCCAAGTTCCAAAATAACTAGAAGAAATTTTCAGATGATGATTCAATTGTAAAGTATGTCAAAGGCTTTAACTCTTTCAGGTTGTCTTGGAAGGATGTAGACATAGTGTGTCACATCCCAAACTTAGAACATGACAGTCCTAGGATGTGGGAACAGCTCAAGGCTACCAACACTCGTAGAACCCCAACTTATGACTTATCATTATTCCTTAGTATCACACTCTACAATCAATTCTTAAATCTATCTGTCATCACCTTTCAAGATAATGCTATACCTATCATCTCATATCATTCATCTGTCATCATCATTAAACAATCTCATATTTTTGAAAAACCATACATACTAGATATCATTTACATCTATTCTTATACAATATTTTATACATTACTAGTCCATCTATATACAGTACCATGGAGCTTCTATAAATACAAAGGAAAAGTATAAGCATTGACATTTACATTGGAATAGATAGTCTGGTCCCAACTAAAGAAGAATATTTGGAAACCCCTTACTCCTGACCTGAAAATGTTAAACCACTGAAAGGGTGAGTATAAAAATACTCAGTGAGTCAAATATATATTACCATACAATTAGGCTTGTTAGATAACAAATAACCAATAAGGGTCAACAAGTAATCAATGAAGGTTAACAATAAAGGTCAAACAATGAATTCAATGAAATTGCACACCAAATGCTTAACTTATAGGTAATCAAGTAGAAAAGACAAGTACTATTAAAATGTTCAAGGTTGAATAATCAATATGAATGGAAGGATCAAATAAAATCAATAAGCCAATGGAATAATATAAACATAAAGATATAACAGATAATGGGAACACATATTCTTTCTCATTACTGCCAATAGAAAATATAAGGCAGGCTAATATAATATCTTATGACTAAGACTTATTCTTTCCTAGCTAGGGTTACAATATTTATTGTACACAATGCCGATGGTACTTACCCACTACCCCATCGGTCAGGTAGCTCTATCATATTAATACATATAAAGGTAGAAAGAACTCATATCAAGTGCCAAAAGGCCAATGAAAAAAATAAGGTTCAATAGCATTCTCAATGAGATCAGTAGATTTCTTTCATTAAATCAATATCAAAATGGTTCAGTGAACAAGTCTTGGGATCATCAAATGACAAGTCAAATAGCATGGAACACAAATTTGAGCTAGGTACCAAAGTTTTCAAAAAGGGTCAATTGCGCTGGTGAGAAAGCTAGTCACCTGCGTTGGCGATAATGGCATTCAATTGGTAAGCTCGTGAAAAATACAGAGGAACTTCTATTGAACACTTGGTGTGCAACTTTCAATCATCAATTTGGAAGGGTTACAAGGTAAGTTAAATAAAATCAATGTTTCACAAATCAAGTTCACAAAGCTGTCAATTCAGGGGGCATTTCAGATCAAATCAAATAACAATGGAATAACTCAATTTAGGGCTTGAATTCAAGAACAATTTCAAAGGAAAAACCAATATACATGGTTCGGCCATTTCAGGTTCAAGGTTCAAATCAATTTGTTTATTTAATATCAACGTTTATTCATGCATCAAAATATATAAATGACTCACTTAAACTATCGGTTCTATAAAAAATTTTTTAAAACTCCAAGTTATCAAATTAGACTCACTCATTTTGCTGGACAACCTGAGCAGTATGTAATAAACTAATTATTTTCCATATCAAATAATGTCATATTTAAGAAAAAAATTTATGAGACCTAGATAACATATGTAATAAGCTCCATATTAAATTTCATCTAAAAAAAAAATCATTTGCCATATGAAGTAAATTAGTTACAATAGCTAAAATATTATGTTTTATACAAAATTACTACCTGGCAATTTTGACTAAATTACATATATCTTTAGCTAAAATAATCCAATTACTTCAATTCTTTTTTCTATTAAAATAGACATATGAGGATATAACATATCCAAAATTTAGCTTAATATCTTCTCTTTACAGTGTTTGGTGACTATCTAAATCTTACCATATTCTTATGTAACAGTCAATCCGAGCAGGTTCTATTGTCTCGGATGCATCTCACAATGTACATATTCATTTGAAAAAATATTTTATAGACATATATTGAAAAAAATTTCATGATTTATACTTTGTCAAAATCATTCTTTAAGGTCATTAAAACTCAAGTGTAAGTTTATGCCTTAACATGTGTTTAACACTGAAATTTTTAACAACTACTACTATATAGCTAAAATAGATGGAAAGAACAAGGAATTAATCAATTTATCTCTTCTTTAACAACTACTCAAGTGTAAGTTTATGGCAGAAACCCTAGGTCACTTTTTCTTTAAATTTTGCTTGATTTCTTTAGGAATCTTTGGTATAGGTTAGGTTAATTCAATATTTTACTAGTTTTTCTATTAATTTTGATTTGAAATTTGAAGAAAAATGGAGGAGATTTGGAGAAGTGAGGTTCAGCCTATTCAACAATGGAGGAAGGGATGAAATTTCTAAATTTGTGAAAATTAGAAAGAATTTATATTAATTAACTTTTAGGTAATTCGATTTTTCCCCTTGGCATTTCTCGTATTCGCACTTTTAACTCAAAACTTTTAACTATTTGCCTTTTTAACCCCTTTTAGTTCTGAAACAATATTTCTTATATTTCTCGAGTTTATAAGTCTAATGGTGATATTAATTATTTATATTTCTGAACTCATTCATTAATCAAGATGTCGACGTACTTACCTACTTATAGAGTCGATTTTTGCAGTTTGTCCTAATTTTCACATATGTTCTTCCTATAGTTAAATGAAGTATTTTCATACTTAAATGAAGTATTATTAAGCTTAAATGGATGAAGTTTTAGGGTGTTACACTCTATCCTCTTTAAAAAAATTCATCCTAAAATTTTAAACACACATACCTCGTCCATGGAATAAGAATAGGTATTTAGTTCTTACACCCTACTCGCTCTTCCTTGTACATTCTTCTGTTATCTATTTCTTTTATATTACTTTGACTTTTGATATCTCTCTACTATATAATTATTGATCTTGATTATTTATAGATGTTTATTCGTAGGTCAAATCTTCATCGACTTTAATAATTTATAGTTCGAAGATATGTAATGAATTGAATGCTTATTTGCATAATAGGAAGATGTAGAATATTAAATGTACATAGCTTAGGTTAAAAGAAAGTTTTAATCGGTAGGATATATTGTCTACTTTATGTAATATTCCAATGATATTTTGAGATATTTTAAGAAACATTTGATTGTTCAATATGGATTGTTTTGATTAAACATTCTACTCTTACTTAGGTAAAATTATATTCTGGTGATGTTCTTGGTAGGTTTGGCTTTTGATGTCTAAATCTTATGTATTAGGAACAAATTTCGCTACATTTTTCTTCATGTTCGGCTATCCATAGTATTCTTCTAGATCATGGTATACTTTAATTACCATTAAATGATCATTGCAAAGTACATATTGTGTTACTTTTATAATTCGTTCTTTAAACTCATTTATACCTAGCATACTTAACTATTGTCCATGTTTCAATACTCTATTATCAATGATAAACTCAGGACTTTCTTAGCTTAACATCTTCTTTCAACCTCAATATATGAAAATCCCTATCCTATTCTATTTTAATCTCTGCATTTAGTAACACTTCCATTTGAAATTGGCCAATCAGATGATTTTGATCCTGAGACCTTAATTCAAATGAACACCTCATATATAACAATTCTTTCATCTCCTTTATTAATAGTTTTCATGATATAACAATGTGAGCTCGACTTCTTATTGATTTCCTACTGAAAACATCAGTTCCTATCTTATCGGTTCTTTAAAAGTTTAAGTGATAACTTATTTATTCTGCATCAAAACTTAATCCATTCTAGCTCTATGTACATTCTAATACATTGTGAACTTACTAGTCTCCATCGGTGAAATTAACACAAGTATCATTGCAAAGTATATCTTTAACATCTAGAAATTCTTTTCGCATTCATCTATCTATTGAAATCTCTCTTGTTTTCTTATCAACTTAATTAATAGGACAATAATTTTAGAGAAATCTTTAAAAAATATTATGTGGTAACCAGTCATGCTAAGAAAAAAATTGTACTTTTACCATATTAGTGAGGTATGGCCAATTGTTACAAGAAATTTTATTTTAATGTCATTTGATAACCGTATGTTCATGGAAGCACATTTTAGTGAATCAAAATTTATTTTTTTCATTGATTGGAAAACAATTTAAAGTTTGACTACTGATACTATGGTCTTCAGTTCTTAAGTTTATAGGGGCACAGTTGATACGTAGATATATGTGTGTGTATGCATGCTAAAATTCATTTCATAAATATGACATTTGATTTACTATAGTTTATGAGCCTTAGGGTTATATTCTAAAGTTAAACTTTATAAGGGCTTAGTTTGAATAAAAGAATCCCACACTGGAGTAGTTATATGTAATATCTGCTATTTTATAGTGTTTTTATTGATTTTGTATGTTTGGAGAATTTAGTAAAAGTTTAAATGAGAATGTTGAGAATTTCAGGAATTTCTGGTTTTTGATGCTGCAGGATTTTTGTGATGATGAGTGCATGATATTAAATACATAATTTAGTAAAGTGTAAAACATGAAAGTTGTGAGTTTATGTCTTGATTATAATTTTGCAAAATGGTTTGGCAAAATTCTGTGTGTGTGATGAGTTGTGTCTATTTGGGCAAGGCTGGCCTGGTTGAGAGTTTCTGCAGAGATGCAGTGTATATTTGGAATTACTAGAAATGACTGAGGCAGAATTAGCCAATGGTGTAAACATAAAAAATGTTCCTTTGTATGTTGTAAAGATTATTGTAAAATTTCAGAATTTTTAGATAAGTGTATCTCAGTGTAGAGTGGGTTTTATCAGACCTGTTCGGAGAGGTTCTAAGACAGCAAGCCTGGGTGACATTTGGAGAGTCACCATGGTCTGTGTGTTGGTCTTTTTGATTTGAAATTTTGATATGTTGTGCCCCTGCATGTAGATTGTAAGTAATAAAAAAGAATTAGTAAGTTTGGATATTTGTAGCTCATTTGCGAGCTGGCTAAGTGTGGGATGTCCAGGCAGGGTTTTAACTTAGAGGAATTTTATTTTGGCAAGCCAGCAAATGAGGAGGCATTGTACGAAGTGGCTAGATGGCGAAGTGGCGAGGTGAGTTTGCCGAAGTGGCAATTCGCAAAGAGGATTTGGCGAATAGCTAAGGCAAAGAGGATTTGGCAAAGAGCTAAGGCGAAGAGGATTTGGCGAAGAGGCTTTATGCGAAGAGAGAATGTGCGAAGTGGCAGTTCGTGAAGAAGCGAAAGAGCGAAGAGACGAAGAAGCATTGCCGGGGTGGCATATGCGAGGAAGAGTTGCGAGGAGATTCTGGCGAGGAAGCATATGCGAGGTAGCATATGCGAGCTGGAATAGCGAGGAGGCAATGCCGGATCAAGTTTGGCGAGCTGGTTAAGCGTGTTTCTGGGGCAATGTTTTATTTAAACCCAGTAACCCCAGTAGCATTTCACGATTTTCTTTTCTTTCTTCTTCCTTCGATTAAATTCAGTCTTTTTCCCAGATTTGTTCCATTTTATATTATAAGGCATTAATACTCAAATTAATGCATTAGACTTCTAGATTAGTCAATATTAAGGCAGAAATCATCAAGATTTGAGCAGTAATATCAGAATTTCAATTTGAAGAAAATAAGGTAAATTTTCTTTCTAAGCTATTTTCTTTGGATTTAATTAAGTCTACGGGTTAGGAAAATTAATACTAGTTATATAGAATTTATTGCTAGTGATCTGAAGCCATTTAATGGTAATTAATATGGGAGAAATTAATTTGGTGAGACTGCCATAAACAGTAACTCCGAAAATTAATGCAGATTTAATGCAGACTTTCTTTAAGAGATAAATGAAATTGTTGTTGGGAATTAAGAATAGAGACTCTAAGATAGTTAATTAATAGAAAATCATGTTGAATATTATTGGTTTGGAGAAACCATAATTTTGTATATTTGGAAAATTTCTTAGGAGAATAAATTTGGATTGATTGAGGAAATTAAGTGAGCAGATTTCTAAAGAGGAATTTAAGAGAAATTTGTGTGAGAGGTAAGTATGAACATCCTATCTGATTTCCATTCTTTGAAATTAATACAACCAAGAAATCTTACATTTGTTTATCATATTGTATATATTTATATGCTTGTACAATGTGAATGGCTTGATCAATTTTCTTGGATCAAGTTCATGTGTTTCTTGTTATGAACCTGAATTTGAATGTTGCTATATGATGATGGTCTTGCGACCAATATACTTCTTATGTAATTGAAACCCATAACCTATGGATAGAATGCTCTTCCCAATGAGAGTAAATTCATTGGTCCATTGTGCACTTTGGGAGCTCAGCCGATAGGGTTTTTATCGGTGTTCCACCTAGATGGGGCTAGGAGCTCTAGGCGCATGCCTGGCCAAACATGTGTGCACGTTAAGGTAGCAAGGCTACTGATACGTATGATATGTTATGAGATTAGTTCTTCCAGATAAGATTTGATAATGACATTCTTTGTGGGCATTCTATGTTCTAAATATGAACCATGATTTGATTTATGACATGATTTGATATAGCCAAAATTATTGTGAGAACCATGTTTCCTTCAAGTAAAACTTATGATTTCTTCCATACCTATGTATATAATTATTTATTCATAACCATGATTCGATATTCAATTTCTCATTTCATGATGTTCATTTCTTACTGAGTTGAATGCTCACTCCTCTTCTATGGATTTCAGGTGATAGCATAGCTCGTGAGAGAGCTAATAGAGAGGATCAGGCTTCTTGACTTGTTCATTCCAAGAAGCTTCATTGTAATAACTCTTTTGAGACATTTTGTATAATTATTAATGGTATTATGACACAATATGTAATGGAGTATACTCTAGAGCTCCGTAGGTAGTCTTTAAGGATATTAGATTATACTGATGTATGATTGTTGCCTTTCTTGGGTACTCTTGTTCCTCAGTGATGTGAGATGTCCCTTTTGATCATTAAGGAACAAGAGAAAGATATGAAATGATAATAGAAAGATAAGTTTTATATTTATTTGTATGTATGGACATGATTATGGTATGATAATAAGATGATGTAAATGAATTAACTTATATGAGATTCATGATTTGTGAGTTCTACGGGTTTATGGTGGCCTTAAGCCTACCCTTGTCCTAGGACCGTCGCACCACTGGAGTTGGGGTGTGACATTATACATCTAACGATATGTAAAACAAAAATTTCATATAAGCTAGATAGTACTACATATCTTTTATGTTTTAAAATAAGCTAAACAACTTGGCATTGAATTTATATTCTTAGATACTACTCATGTTCTTTCTCTTTTCTTTTAAAATAAACAAATATATCATTATCATACATAAAATAAACTTGTCCACATGTGACTTGAATATTTGAGTTATCTCATCTATTTCATCAAATCTTTTATAATTTAAGTATTGGCTAACCCTTATATAATTCTAGAACTTCTCAAAACATCACTCATCCATCACTCATCTTAGTACTACCCTTGCCCAAGTACATTTAACTTCAGAATTACGGTGGAATCCAATGTATTAATTCTAATGTGATTGCATCTTACAGAGAACTACCTAATTGTATAAATCCCTTATTTAATGGCTCTTGCCATTGCATCTTCAGTTTCTTTAGCTTTGTCAGTGTTTTTTGATACAGTGGAACTAATTCAAGATCAATACTCAGACAAAAATCTATGTTTTGCTAAATAATGAATAGCTCTACATATTCTAACTATATAGTATTTCCAAGTTATTTCCTAAGAATAATTATTTTCTAATCACATCCTCTTTATATTTGCTCAAGTAACTTCTTTTATATTTTATCTTTATTACATCCTTTCCTATTGTAAACATATGTCTAATCTTGTACCTTTACAACACAATAAATACTATTCAAATACTAATCTTCTAGTTACATACTAAATATATGTTAACCTACTATGATTTCTATTCATATCTTTCAGATATTAGTCACTTTAGTAATATCTTCTATTGCTTATCTATCTCTAACAATTCTTTTATGTGATGTTACAAGAGAAACATAATTAAATAAATAAGCATCTGCTTTAATACTAAGACATAGATATATTTTTTCTATTCGGAAGGTCATACTTGTCATTTTACTAAAAGTAGGTAAATACTTCTAGTTAGTTTAATTCAAGTGGAGCACTTCTTTTCCTTTATGTATACTACTTCTTTCTCTCTTCATTAACTTTTGCCCTTGTCTTTTTCTATTGCTTGTCGATAATCATTGTTATTCCTTTGTCCTTGGCTTTCCCAATATGGACAATTTTGAATGAGGTGCCCTTGTTCTCCACATTTTAAAAAAGCTCCAGTTGCAAACTACATTCTCTTCCGTGGAGCCTATGACATCTAACACATTCCTTATTCAGATATATAATATTTTTATCCCTCTTTGGTCTTTGGTTTTGTCCTTGGATATTTATGTTCCTAGGCGTTTTGAGTACTTTTCTCTCTTCCCTTTACTCCTATACTTTTTTTCTTAATTGCCTAATCTCTTCCAATATAGCTTGTATAACACTTGATGTACCACTCAATTCAATTTCTTGTATTTGCCTTAGACTTTTAAATGATCCTACTGATTCAACTCTTGCTAAGGACATATATGGCTTTTCACAAATTCCCATATGAATATCAGTCTGGGGTACATCGTCTTTGAACTAGTCCTTCTCATTACTCACCTCTCTTCCTTTCTTCTTAACAAGCAACATCATCACTATAACAACAAACATAAAACTATATCACATAACTAACAACGCAAAATAACTACATATATAATGAGTACTGCAAATGACGAGACAAGAAATCCTATGCTCCATGGTTCACCTATGCCTTATTGAAATATATCCATATGCTACCAGTATATGCTATGATATCACCTCTGTCACGTCCTAAATTTGGAATATGACGGTCCTATGATGCGAAAATGGCTTAAAGCTACCAACACCCATTGACCCCTGCTTATGACTTATCATTATTCCTTGGTATCATAGTTTGCAATCAATTCCTCAATCTATCTATCATCACCTGTCAAGATAATGCTATACCTATAATTTCATATCATTCATCTGTCATCATTATTAAATAATCTCATATTTCTGAAAAACCATACACTCTAGATATCATTTACATATATTTTTATATAATATTTTATACATTACTAGTTCATCTATATACAGTACCATGTAGCTTCTATGAATACAAAGGAAAAGCATAAGCTTTGACATTTATATTGCAATAGATAGTATGGTCCTAGCTGAATAAGAATATCTAGGAACCCCTTACTCCTAACTTGAAAATGTTAAACCACTGAAAGGGTGAGTATAAAAATGCTCAGTAAGTCAAATGTATATTACCATATAATTAAGCATCGTAGATAATAAATAACCAATAAGGGTCAACATGTAGCTCATTAGGTTAACAATAAAGGTTAAACAATGAATTCAATGGAATTGCACACTAAATGCTTAACTTATAGGTAATCAAGTAGAAAAGACAAGTACTATTAAAATGTTCAAGGTTGAATAATCAATTTGAATGGAAGGATCAAATAAAATCAATAAGCCAATGGAACAATATAAACATATAGATATAATAGATAATGGGCCTTAAATGCATATCATTTCTCATTACTGCCAATAGGAAACATAATGCAGGCCAATACCTTATGGCTAGGACTTATCCCTTCCCAATAAGGGTTATAATGTTCATTATGCACAATGCCAATGGTACTTACCCACTACCCCATCGATAAGGTAGCTCTGTCATATTAATACATATAAAGGTAGAAAGAACTCATATCAAGTGCCAGAAGGCCAATGAAAATAATAAGGTGCAATAACATTCTCAATGAGCTCATTAGTTTTCTTTTATTTAATCAATATCAATATGGTTCAATGACAAGTCAAATAGCATGGAACAAAAATTTGAGCTAGGTACAAAAGTTTTCAAAAAGGGTCGATTGCGTTGGTGAGAAAGCTAGTCACTTGTGCTGACGATAATGACATTCAGTTGGTAAGCTCACGAAAAATACAAAAGGACTTTTATCGAATACTCAGTGTGCAACTTTCAATTATCAATTTGGAAGGGTTACAAATTAAGTTAAATAAAATCAATGTTTCACAAATCAAGTTCACAGAGCTGTCAATTCAAGGGATATTTCATATCAAATCAAATAACAATGGAATAACTCAATTTAGGGCTCGAATTCAAGAATAATTTCAAAAGGAAAACCAATATACATGGTTTGGCCATTTTAGGTTCAAGGTTCAAATAAATTTATTTATTAAATATCAAGGTTTATTCATGTATAATAATATATAAATGACTCATCTAAATTATCGATTCGATTAAAAACTCCTTAAAACTCTAAGTTGTCAAATTAGGCTCACTCATTTTACTGGACAGTCTGAGTAGTATGCAATAATCAAATTATTTGACATACAAATAATATCATATTGAGTTGAAATTTTTATGAGACCTAGATAACATATGTACTAAGTCCAATATTAAATTTTATCCAAAACAAAAATCATTTTCCCTATGAACTAAATTAGTTGCAGTAGCTAAAATATTCTTTTTTACATAGAATTACTACCTGGCAGCCTTGACTAAATTACATATATCTTTATCTAAAAGAATCCAATTACTTAAATTCTTTTTTTTATTAGCTAGACATATGACGCTACAAAATATCCAAAATTTAGCTTAATATCTTCTATGTACAACGTTTGATGACTATCTAAATCTTACCCTATTCTTATGTAACAGTCAATCCGGGCAGGTTCTATTATATTAGTTTCATCTCATAATGTACATATTCAATTGAAAAAATATTTTATAAACATTTATATAACATATATTGAAACATTTTTCATGTTTTAAACTTTATCAAAATCGTTTTTTAAGGTCATCAAAACTCAAGTGTAAGTTTCTACTTTAACATGTGTTTAACACTAAAATTTATAACAACTACTACTTTATAGCTAAAATAGATGGAAAGAACAAGGAATTAATCAATTTACCTATTTTTTATCAAGATGTTAGAAACCCTAGGTCACTTCCTCTTCAAATTTTGCTTGATTTCTTTAGGAATCTTTAGTGTAATTTAGGTTAATTTAATGTTTTACTAGGTTTTCTATCAATTTTGCTTTGAAATTTGAAGAAAAATGAAGGAGATTTGGAGAAGTGAGGTTCAACCTATTAAACAATGGAGGAAGGGAGGAAATTTCTAAATTTGTGAAGAATTAGAAAGGTTTATATTAATTAACTTTTAGGTAATTTGATTTCCCCTGGCACTTCTCGTATTCGCACCTTTAATCCGAAATTTTTAACTATTTGCTTTTTTATTCTATTTTAATTCTGAAACAATATTTCTTATATGTCTTTAGCTTACGAGTCTAATGGTTATATTAATTATTCATATTTCTGAACCGTTCATTAATCGAAATGTCGATGTGCTTACCTATTTATCGTGTCGTTTTTTACGATTTGTCCTAATTTTCACATATGTTATTCCTATAGTTAAATGATGCATTTTCATACTTAAATGAAGTATTATGAAGCTTAATGGATGAAGTTTTAAGGTGTTACATGTTGGTATTCCCATTTAATGAGTATGGATTTCAATTCATTTTATGCTGCAGAAGAAGCTCTTCAAAGACATAGAGAATGGTATAGACTGTCCTAAACTTACAATAATGGACATCCATTTCTTGGTAAGTTTTCTTTAATCATTATTCAAACTAAGTTTGACTATATTTCTACTAAGTTCGACTATATTTCGACTATATTCATGCTGACTGAAATTTGTTTAGTTATTAATTAGGTGAAACTGAACACATGTTATAAAGTCAAGGTCCAAAACAACTGTAAGAAATTTTCAGATGATGATTTAGTTGTAAAGTATGTCAAAGGCTCCAACTTTTTCAGGTTGCCTTGGAAGGATGCAAACATGGTGATATTCCCATTTATTATAGGTAATCACTAGATTGCTATACAATTAGACTTAAAGCATCATATAATCAAATATTATAACTCAATGGACAACATCAACTGCGAAAGACATGTCAACAGAGTTAAAACCATGCTGCCACTAATTTATCAAGCAATCGATATATACAAATTATGTCGTATAAAGAAGCCTTTGAAGTGGGTAGTAATTAAAGTGCCTGTCACGACCCGCTCTCGCGAGCCGGATCGCGACGGTCCTAGGGCACGGGAGATGCCAATGGCGACCGGAACCCGTAGAACCCATCAATCTCATACTATACAATCACTCACAATATCGCAGCGGAAAATATAACTTACCTAATCTTTGCAGCGGAAACCCATCATCAATCACA
>CANXYC010385869.1:0-11086 GCA_948193065.1 Aleurites moluccanus
GAAAGGGTTGAAAAGAAGAAGTTTAAAGCTGATAGTTCTTCCAAGCCAGACAGTGGGATGAAGACGATGGTAGTGGCTCATCAGTCAGCTCCTAGAAGTGGGTATAGAGGACCTTCAGGGAGATTTCAGCAGAGTAGGACTACTTCTGGACCTACTTCTCAGATGAGTCAGGGATCAACTAGTTTTATATCGCCCAGGGCTTCTAAACCTCTATGTCTTTCCTGTGGCAAATTACATAGTGGTTCTTGTCACTATGCATCAGGAGCTTGTTTCAGGTGTGGACAACAAGGTCACTTTCTCAAGAATTGTCCACAACCACCCTTTGTAGGAAGACCTCAGGCTTCTCAGGCTTCAGTCCAGATGAGTAGAGAAAGGACCATCAGTCAGCAGCCAGGGAGAGGTAGAGGTGCTCTAGGCAGAGCTATTGAGGCTGGCAGGGGGTCAGGTTAGCTTGAGGCTCAGGCTTCAAGATCAGCTCCTTCGGGCAGGGGCAGAGGGAGAGTCTTTGCTCTGGCACAGCATGAAGCCCAAGCATCCAACACAGTGGTCACAAGTATTCTTCCGATTCAAGCTTTGAATGCTAGAGTTTTGTTTGATTCGGGAGCTACGCATTCATTTTTATCATCTTGCTTTGCTAAGAAGTTGCATGTGCCTTGTGTTTTGCTTGAGAATGTGTTGATTGTGTCTACTCCTTTGGAGGAAGAGATTGAGGTTCAGAACTCCTATCCATCTTGTGTGGTCAGCATTAGTGGCAAGAGTTTGGACGTAGATTTGATTGAGTTGCCAGTGTTGGAATTCGATGTGATCTTGGGCATAGATTGGTTGTCCAAGCATTATGCCATTATTGATTGTAATGGAAAATTTTTCTTGTGGTCATAAATTAATCAATTGGTAATTATTTGAATTGAATATAAAAACTTGGCTATAATTCTTCAATGGCTAGCCTCACCATTCTAAGTCACCATTGTTGACTTTTCTTGTGTTTTAATTAAGTTTAATTAAGCTAATTAATCACAATTTAGCTAATTAAGTCATTTATGCATTTTCACTTATATTTAGTTCACTTCCATTTCATTTTTTGGCACTCTAAGTTGATTGAAATGTCTTGAACATATTTTTATATTAGTTGTTAATCTCTTAGCTCAATTTGTATTTTCCTATAATTTATTAAAAATTTTTGAGTAAAGGATGTTCAAATGAATTTTCTTTGAAAAATATGATTTGATTTCATTTATTCTTCATCTAATTCTTCAATTTTCATTGTCTATTAAAATTCCCTAGGTTGCCTTAAGGTTCTATGCATTCTGTTGGACCAATTTTCATATGCACTCTGTTGATGACTGGTGGCGTTAAAGCACACCTGAACATTAAATGCAGCCGACACTAAATCCACTTGAGCATCGTGCAGGCCAAACCAAGAGGAAACCCTTGCTATAATAACATCTCGGTCACTGGGTAGACCACACCAAGATCTTGGTATATCTGAATTTATTTTCCATATCAAATACTAAAAGCTCCATAAAAGGAAGCACAAAAAGCCTCATCTAAGGGAAGTAGAAAACATAGAGACTAGATAGAAGAAAAAAAGAAACAAAAGGAAATAAAGAGGGAGAAAATAGTAGATCCAACAAAAAAAAAAAAAAAAAGTAAAGCTATTGGGTTGTCATTAGCCAAAAATGGTTGGCGACAGGCCAAATCAAAGAACTGTGGTGTCGGCTATTGAGAGAGCAGAAATGAGAGGACGAAGAAAAGGATGTAGTACTGTAATCTATCTTAACTTAGTGAAATGTTAAATTTTAGATGTTATCTATATTAAATCCTTTTCAATGCTTAAAAAAAATCATTAATTAAAAAGAAAATTATAAAGGAGATAATAGAGTAGGCAAAAGGCATATTTTACACCTAAA
Source organism: Aleurites moluccanus (assembly GCA_948193065.1). Taxonomy (NCBI): domain Eukaryota; kingdom Viridiplantae; phylum Streptophyta; class Magnoliopsida; order Malpighiales; family Euphorbiaceae; genus Aleurites; species Aleurites moluccanus. Next base: position 1,908 of record CANXYC010385869.1, read on the forward strand.
CTTGACACGATTGGTCATTTTCCTTCTATCTTTTCAAAATAACTAATTTACAATCCGAATATGGAAAAATCAAAGTTGAGACCCCTTAAAATCCGAGTCAGCATCGAGAGTCTATTCACGCGCAAAATGAGCGCTTGAAGCCTGAAAATATAGTTGACATGGATTAATTTTTTTTAATTTAATTTAATAAATTGCAACAGCAACAAAATAGAGATATAAATCCCTAATTTTTTTCTATCCCCAATTTGTAATTTATATTCTCCATCTCTCTCAATTGTACCCATCTCTCTCTTTCACACAATCGTTCTCCATCTTTATCCATTTTCCTCTCTATCTCAATTGTTCTCCATCTTTGTCCATTTCTCTTTGTCCATTATTCTCTATCCTCCTCCTCTTTTATGCTTGTTTATCTCTCTTTTTATGCTTGTTTATCTCATTTCTGAGCCATAGAGCATTTCCCAACTGATTACATTATACCTCGTTATGATTGTGGAGAAGTTGCTGCCTTAAAAGCTAGTTAGACTGATGCAAATCCAAGGAGGCAATTCTTTGGCTGTGCTAAGTATGGGGTAAATGACTATAATGATTATAGGTAATGGGTATTGGTTAATTTAACACAATATTTTTTGGATACTGGAAATTGAGTGATATCTTCATTTAACACATTGTTCTTATATTTTAGAATACTGGAGCATGTAGATTTTTTGCTTGTTTGGATCCTTATGTGCTTAAACATTGCAAATATGTAATTCTAGGGTTACTCAAAAGGGTTAGAGAAACAAAAGTGGAAAGGAAATGAAACAAAGTGAAGTTGTTGAAGTGGTTGATTATGGTTCTATGTGCATTAATTATAGTAAAATTGTGGTAGAAAATGTAAGGGTGAGGGAAAGAAAATGTAATTGGTAGATTTTGTCTTGTAATTGGTCACCAAAATCTTCTTCTTGTAATAACTTTTAATGAATTTTAGTTTGAGCATTATTGGCTTCTTATAACTGTTGGTGTTATCTTGCAAATGTTTGTTTTCAAGTTGTTATTATTATTCCTATTTTGTTGCCTAAAATGCAACTTTGTCAAACATGACTAAATCAAGCATGTCTAACAAAATCCATCTTATACCAAATAATTCACACAGTAAAAATCATCAAGTAAGGTTAAACCAAATAATAGACACAACAAAATACACAACACAACAAAATGCAAGGTTCTGAAATACGTAATTTAAATATTGCATGCTAACTAATACACAATATCCGTTGCCTTGTTGTTTAGACATAACAAAATACACAACAAAATGCAAGGGGAGCCTTTTCAAGGCTAAACTATTTGCATTATCAAAGTCATTCCCTTTTACAATGATTTTAGACAAAATACACAGCAAAGTCAAATATGCAATTAGTGTTGGCTGCCTTGTTGAGAAATGAAATTGCTTCCTTGTGATGGAATAGGTGTTGCATCGATGGTGCTACTTTGTCTTTCAATATGGTGCATTATCTGCATATGCCTGATTTCCATTTTGAAAGTCCCTTGGAAACAAAGAGAGGGGGAGGGGGGATGAGGGAGAGGGGTGAATTGGTTGTTTTAAAAATTAATAACAAATAAAAATTAAGTAAGAAAGGAAGGAAGAAATAATTAACATAAGAAATTATAGTGGTTCGGCTAAAACCAAGACTAAGTCTACTTCTCAAGATCACATTTGAGTATTTCACTATTCTTGATCTTTTTCAAAGGTGCAAGATCAAACCTTAAGTATTTTAAGCTCACACTAAGCCTTTCAATGTGTTTTTACAATGAAGGCTCACACACAACCCAAAAGAATTACAAAGAGATGAGAAAGAATTAACCCTTTAATCTTAACCCAACTCTCAAAAATTAATTCCTTTTCAATAACCTTGAAGATTAGAAATTAATTCTCTTTACAAATTGAAAACTCAAAAGTAAGTTCAAAAAGACTTAAATGATTCATAGTATGAATTAATACAAGAATAGATGTTGTTTAATACCCATTAACTTCATACTAACTTGTATTAATAGTTTTCAACCAAATAGAACCGTTTGGATGCATTAAATGTGAATTTAATGCAAAAACTCGTACTTCCAATGGCTATATGATTGTCAAATTCTGAACTGTAGCGGCAACTACATAGAAAGTAGCAAGCTCTACTTATCCTAGGTTGAAGATGTTTATGACTGCGACTGGCTTCTAGCGGCTGTGAATGTAATAGGTAGCAGGTGCAGCTTAACATGTAACGGCTGTGACTTATTATCCAATTTTTCCAAAAGACTATTGTCTCTTTGAACTCCATCAGTAGTGGGCACTACTCTTCTTCTCTCTTGGACACCTGAGTTTTTGGACCTTCTCGACTCCTTATTCACAGCGGTGATATGTTAGTAGCGGCTGCTACTTGATTCACCATATAAGTAGCGGCGGGAGCGTAAAATTGTAATGGGTGCTACTTATCCCATTTTTCAGACTTGAGCTATTGGATCTTTTGGATTTCTTAGTAGCGGTTGTGATTGCTCTATAGGGGGGGCTATTTAACTTAGTAGCGGGAGCTACTTAAATGTAGTGGTTATTACTCTTCCAGCATCACAATATTCTGGCTTCTATGTCCATTAGTAGCGGGGGGCTACATATTAGATTTCTGTAATTTTTAAAAGTGTTTCTTACACTTAGACAAACAAACAAAATTAGTAGTTTAATTAGTTGTTTGTACCCATCAAAATAAGCATGTTAAGACACTAAAGGTCTAACAATCTCTCTCTTTTTTAGTGTGACAAACAACCATTAAGTGCAAGTGTTAAGTGTTAAATGTTGTGTGAACCTAAGAGTTTTGTGACTTTTGATAAAACTCCCTATCAATAAGTGCTAACAAGTTTAAAATAATATTTTTGACTAATATGCACTTCTACTACTCCTTTATTTGAAAGCAATAAAAAAGTTCATATTTAAAGAGAGGTTTTGTTGTATAAAGGTGTCAAAATACTATTAACATGATGAATTGATGTTCATCATACAAAGTTGTTGTTAAAAAAATGTAATTCAACTTAAAATAACATGAATTTGCTACAAAATACAAAAATGTTGCATATTCATCAAAATGACTATTAACCATCAAAATGCCATAATTCATGTAATATGCCCTCAAAATAACTCTTAATATGTCAAATTCACAGTTTCAATAATATAATGCTGCAAAATCTAAAAAGTTTAGCATAAACACAAAACAACAGAAATTCAATAACCATAGGTTCAATTGTTGCAATTTTTAAGATTTTTAATCAAAATTCAATAACTTGCTGCAATTGCATATTTAGTTCAACAATATAATGACAATCATTGTAAATGCATCATAAACCAATTTAAAATAACAATTATACACAAAAATAGCGGAGTTTGCTGCAAAAGATCATCATTATATATATGATTAAGAAAATGAGGCCAAAACATCAAAAAGACCTCAAATATCCAAAAGATAACCAAAATATATAATCACAACAAAAAATATCTAAATTTGACAAAAAAGGCCACAAAATACAAAATCAGTTGAAAACAAAAAGAAATGTAAAAACTAAGAATCAGTAGCAGGAGGATCAACTTTATCATGCTTTTTTCATGTGCAGCAACTACAATACAACTTAGAGCAGTAATGTCAGCGAAGGACTCCAATAGAGCTTTGTCCTTCTTGACAGTATCATCCATGTACGGGCTTGAAACTGCATCATCAGAGTATGGTGGGGTGGAAGGAGCCACCTCAGTCTCATTAAAAGTTGTTGTCATCTCATGTTGTTGCCTACGAAGCCGTTTCATTGCTCTTTTAAGGGAGGCTTGAGAAACAGCAAGCTCTGAGACATGATCATCCAACCGTTGTATCTTTGTAAGTATATTGTGCTCAAGCACATCAAGTTGGCCTATTATGAGAGTGGCTAAAGTGGTGAAATCAGCTAGAGGAGGTGCTGAGGATGCTGAAGCTACTGGTGGTTTTGGAACTACAGGAGGAGGTGCATCAAGTTGTTCCTGTCTGACGTTCTCATCTCCAACCACTGGTTCTTCCCTCAAGACAAACTTCCCTTTTTTTTTTAATGACTATTGAATTTTTGGAAAGGGTAAGCATACCAATAAATTTTTTATTGTCATGTTGATGTACTAAGGGTTGAAAGGTGGTGGTTTCAAGGTTAAAACGATATTTGGGGTTAGGGTTGGAACGGGTCAATTCCACAACAATCTTGGTCACTAGATGACCAATCACAATATCATTAGACTTCCGTTATGACCAACGATTAGAAGCTAGCTTGTGATTTTTCTCAATACACTATAAACAAAATAAATCAGACTTAAGCATGGCATTATAGCTAGTACCCCTCGCGTTTATGGTGTAAGCCATAATTCCATGAATAATTTTAAGAGCATGGCTCCTTATGCTAGTGGATTTTGATGTCCCAGGATTAAAATCAACCTCAAGACTTGTAATTTCCCTCCAAAAAGCATTCTCATTAAAGCTCTCAGGGTAATTATCTAACCCTTAATAAAAAAAAAAAAAAAAAAAAAAAACTCAAATATTTGGCACAATTTGTCTCGCCCTAGGGTATAAGGTTGACCTAATAGTTTAAAATTCATAATCCCATAGGTTTTCCCCTCAGTGGTATTCACCTTAAGGGTAGAAAAGAATTCAAGGACAAACAAGGGATAACAAGAATAGGTGATATTGGCCATAGTTATCCACCTCACCACAGTCAATTTAGTCCTAACTAGGTCAGCTATGCCTAGACTACCCAAGGCACCCTAGTCCATATACCTTGAGGGAAGAATCGAACGGTTGGTCATGAGAACTTTGAATTTTTCTTCTTCTTAAGAGTGAAAGAGTGAAGAAGGATGTCGTGGTCTGATGGCTGAACTGCTCCTGAGCCCTAGGTTGTGAAATTCCAGCAACCTTTTCCTTTCCTTTTTGAGTTCGAATAGGACAAGGAGCTGACTAAGACTCAGTGTTAAAGGAAAGAGAGGCTAAGGACTCATAAGTGGTGGATTTTGTAGTTCTAGGTTTTCTATAAGCATACCCTTTTCTGCCAGCAAGGGTTTTAGTTCTTTTGGGACCCATTTGATTAGTAAAATCGATTGAAAAGGAGAGAAAAAGGGTTTGAGAGGCTCAAATTAGGTTTTCACACAGGAAGAAGTGAATGAGTTGAGAGAAAATTAAAAAAAAAAAAAGAGTTGAGATTTGAAAGAGTAACTAAAAAAGTGATAAATTTTGTTTAAAATGACTCGGTAGCGGTCGCTAAGAATAATTCCCTATTGCAACTTACAAGTCGCAGCTGCTACTAAATTAAGTAACGGATGCTACTTATGAGTAACTGTTGCTACTAAGAGATGCAAAAAAATAGATAGCTGGGTTACGACCGTTACCACACTTATAGGGCTACGATTTTGGGAGGAATAAAAATAATAAAATTTTTCCAGATTCTTAGGGGGCTACAGTTTGAGTAGCGGTCGTTACTTTGGAATATGCAACAAGGTGCATTAAAATTCAGATTCGCAGGAATTACACAAGCTGTAGAGAGCGCTACAAATAAAAAAATTTCAAATTAAATAAACAATGCAAAATTAATCAAACACATATTATTTCAATTTCTCAAACTCATTTCAATCTAACATTCTCAATTCATGTTTAATAAAATTTAAATGCTCCTCATTTAAGGGCTTTATAAAGATGTCCACAAGTTGATCATTTAAAGCTACAAATTCAAAAGTAAAATTATGACTGAACACATTATCTCTAAGAAAACGATGTCTAATGTCTATATGCTTGCTCCTAGAATGTTGAACAAGATTCTTAGATAAGTTGATGATACTAGTGTTATCACACTTAATAGGAATCTTGTCTAAATGCACTCCTAAGTAATTAATTTTGTTTTTCATCCACAAAACTTGTGCACACAATAAGTGGTTGCCACATATTCGACATCCGTGGTGGACAAAGCCACTGAATTTTGCTTCTTGCTAAACCAAGAAACAAGCCAATTTTCTAGAAATTGGCAAGTACTGAAATTACTCTTCCTATTCATGTAACTATCAATAAAATCTATATCGGAATAGTAAATCAAATTAAAATACATATTCTTTGGATACCAAAGTCCTAGATGATGTGTGCCAATCAAATATTTTAAAATTCTTTTGATTGCATGTAAATTAGACTCTTTAGGACATGATTGAGAACATACACATAAACACACAATAAACATAATATCATATCTACTAATGGTTAAATAAAGCAAACTACTAATCATACCTCTATATTTCTTCTCCTCAATAGGCTTGCCAAGTTCATCTTTGTCAAGCTTGATGGTGGAGCTAATTGGAGTTCTACTTGCTTTTGCTCCATCCATTTCAAACCTTTTGAGAAGTTTCTTTGTGTACTTTGATTGGTTGATGAAGATGCCTTCCTCAAATTATTTGATTTGTAATTCAAGAAAGTACTTCAATTCTCCCATCATGCTCATTTCAAATTCACTTTACATGCATGAATAGAATTCCTTGCATAAAACCTCATTAGTAGTACTAAATATTATATCATCAACATATAGTTGCACATTCAGTATGTTATGTATGTCATTTTTAATAAAAAGAGTTAAATCAACTTTTCCTTTTGAAAAATCATTGTTGATTAAAAATGTGCTAAGTCTATCATACCAAGCTTTAGGAGCTTGTTTAAGACCATAAAGAGCTTTTTAGAGTTTGTAAGATGATTGGAAAAATCAAATTGTTCAAAACTGAGAGGTTGTTCAACATAAACTTCCTCCTCAATAAAACCATTTAAAAAGACACTTTTGACATCTATTTAATGTAACTTAAAGTTCATGTGGCATGCAAATGCAAGTAACATCCTAATAGCCTCAAGTCACCGGTGTAAATGTCTCATCATAATCTATTCATTCCTCTTGATTATATCCCTTTGCACCAATCTTGCCTTATTCCTAGTGATCACACCAACCTCATCTAGTTTTTTTCTATACACCCATTTGGTACCTATGATAGGATGGTCTTGTAGTTTAGGAACCAAGGTCCAAACCTTGTTTCTCTCAAATTGGTTCAATTCCTCTTGCATGGCCTGATCCCAACTTTTATCCTCTAAGGCCTCATTAATATTCCTAGGTTTAATCTTAGATATGAAGGTTAGATTGTTCACAATTTCTTTGAAAGAAGATCTTGTGGCCATACCCTTAGAGGGTTCACTAATTATAAGGTCCTTCGGGTGGTCCTTTTTAAATTTATAATCCTTTGGAATTTTAACATCAATAAGAGGAGTTTCTATGGGCTTAGAAGGATCTCCTAGGTCATTAAGGTCCTTTATAGATGATTCAACAATAGGCTCTAAATCAAAAGATGTATTATGCATATAATCAAATATGTCATCATTATCAACGTGTTCAAATCTATGCACATCAAATGGACTACACTCATCAAATGTAATATGCATGAACTATTCAACAACTAAAGTTCTTTTTTTTTTTTTAACTCTAAAGGCTTTGCAAGAAATTGAATAGCCCAACCAAATACCTGCATCCGTTTTGGAGTCAAATTTTCCAAGGTTATCCTTGGTGTTTAATATAAAGCATTTGCTTTTAAATACTCTAAGATATGAAATTCTTGGTTTCCTTCCATTCCATAGCCCATTCCATTCCATAGCTCATGAGTTTTTTTTAAATTGATCTATAAAAAGTGTATTTGAAATGTAATAAGCACTATTGACGGCTTAAACTCAAAAGTACTTAGCAAATGAGTATTTATTGAGCATAGTTCTAGCCAAATCAATAAGTGTTCTATTTTTTCTTTCTACCACTCCATTTTGTTAGAGAGTTCTTAGTGTAGACAAGTTATGAAAATACTCATTTCATTACAAAAGGTTTAAAATCATGATTAACAAATTCTTTTCCATGATCACTCCTCAAAGATGTTATATATAAACCTTTTTCATTTTGAACTCTTTTAGCAAAAGATTTGAATTCTTTAAAACTTTCATCCTTATGAGCAATGAATAATACCTAAGTAAATCTAGAGTAATCATAAATAATTAAAAATACATACTATTTACCTCTATGACTAATTATTTTACAAGGGCCAAATAAGTCCATATACAAAAGTTCTAGAGGTTTAGTTGAAGAAACGATATTTTTTGTTTTGAATGAACTTTTGACTTGCTTGCCCATTTAATAAGCATCACAAATTTTATCTTTATGAAACTTGACTTTGAAGAGACCAATTACAAGCTCATTAGATTTAAGGTTATTAATGTGATCTATGCCAACACGGCCAAGTCTCCTGTGTCACAACCATGCATCATCACAATGTGAAATCATACAATCAACATTATCATTATGCATGATACTAATGTCAATCATATAAAAATTGCTAATTCTATAATCGACAAATAAAATTTTATCATCCTTCAAACGCTTCACAAAGCATTTCTTAGAAGTAAAGAAAATTTTATTTTCTATGTCACATAATTGACTCACACTAATGAAATTGTGTTTAAGGTCTTCAACCAATAATATATATTCAAGATAAGGTTTATTGGTCTTACCAATTTGCCCAATTTCAATGATTTTACCTTTTCCATTTTCTCCAAATGTCACCTTCCCTCCTTTCTTCTCTTCCAAGTTTGAGAGAAGACTTGTATTGCTAGTTATATGTCTTAAACATCTACTATCCAAATATCATGACTCTTTTTTCCTTATGGATTTCAAGCACACCTACAAACAAGAAAATTTATTTTGTTTTAGGTACCCAAATGCATTTGGGTCCTTGGGAGTTATCATCAATATAGCCTAAATGCACATTTCAAATATGACATTTCAAGTTATAATGGCCAAATTTCCCACAACAATGACATCTAAAATGAATTCTAGACTTTTGTTGAGATTTTGTCCTATAATGTGGTTTGAAATGATATTGAGGCCAATAACAATAATTAGATTTTGATCTAGAATAATGTAACACCTCGGTTAAAACCGTAGTGGTAGAGGTTAGGCATTAGACCGGGTTAAGGGGCGATTCTATGCTATTGCATGTTAACGTGTTATTTAAAGTGATAAATGTGATTTTGATACTCATATGTTGATAAAATTCATGATGTATGTTTATGTGACTCAATGTGCTATTGGTTGTGCCTTGAAACCCCGAATTG
>CANXYC010385962.1:0-16433 GCA_948193065.1 Aleurites moluccanus
TGCTGCAAAGTTAAAACATTGTCTGCAGAATAGCTTTAAAACTTGTGGTCACAATGAAAAGAACGTATCCCTGATAAAGACTGACTTCTTAGCTATAAAATTAAAGTAGTCTTTGTCTTTATTTAATTATTGTACCAAATACAGCTGAAAAATAGTACTAGAGGCACCAGCTGTCTATTTTTGTTTTGAAATATGGAAAAACTGGCAGACTATTCCAGCTACCCATCATAATTATTGTACTAGTTTTTATTTGAGCTGGCAAACAGTAATACAGACACTAGCTTCGTTTGTAACAATTTTATATATAACTCTTCAGCTTATTGAAGAAGGGAAGTGAAATAAAATACAGAGTTTCTCTAAAAAGAACGATCTTTATTAAGTCTTTATCTGTGTGATTATTTTGCTTCTATATACCTTGCATCCTTCAAAACGGGCTGATAACCAGGAGTGTTGCAGTAAGACCTTAACAAGGAAGGGCAGTAAGTCATACCCTCCACATCTCTCTGGAGATATTGCTGGTGCCGAGCTTGGAAGGAAAAAGTTAAAGCTGTTGCGGAAGCTTAGTGGACCCAGTCTACAAAAGGTATGTATTTTATAAATGTTTTAATTCTATAATTAAACGTTTATGTCTTCTTCCCGATCTGCTAATAGAAATTGGTTTAGAGGACTAGCTTTAACTCAAGTTAGGAGGGAAGAGTTGAGTGCCAGTCTTAGACTGCAGGATCCTGTCTTTGCATTATATGAACAAAGAACAATAGAATTACCTGTTGCTATAGAAAGGATTGAAAGATTTGAAAAGCCTAATAAGAAAGATTTTGAACTGAAAAATTTTTTAGATCAAGAACTTGAATTTAATAATTTCCATTATTTAGAAAGGCTTGGTGCTTTTGCATGTTTATTGGATGACCAGTAATCTTTCAGATTGCTCTTATCCTGATTGTCATCACCTAGATCATGGTGTAGGTAAGAATCCAGTAATAGGTTTATTAAATTCTATTATAGATCGTTTGGACTCTCTAAATAATTCTATTAATAAATTATTTAAAAATTTAGAATAGTTGACTCTTAGACAGAGTGAATTTGAGGAATTTTTCCTTGAGAACGAAGGCCCTTTAGGACTTGTTGGTATCTCTCGTTATCACAACGAATATAAAAAGCTGAAAGAAATCAGAAATAAAAGAAAAAATCCTTTAAAAGATTTTTAGGAGTAGCTCTCTGTAATTTCGTCTCTGAACAGAATAATTAGAGGGAGGGCAGACTCACCTGAATGGTATCAGAGCTTAAAAGAAAGGATTTTTAGATTTTTTTTGAAAGAAAAGTATGATTTTATGGGTAAAAATAGAAATAACTTAAGTTTGGGGCAGATAAGGACTGCCAGTAAAACGCGGCTAAAAGTCTGAGAACTTTTATGTTACGTTTTAAAATTTAAGGATAACAATGTGCGCGAGCTATAAGTTGGAGGACCATGAGTGAAATGATCTTCCATAAATATGATTTCTTGAATAATTTATAACAAAATGAGAGAGAAATTTTAATCTGGAAGAAAGAGGGAAAAACAGAGATTTGATTTTCGCAAGAGAGCCATCATCTCTAAACTGAAGACGAAGGACTTGCGAGCTTAGTAATACCTGAAGGGGATGCAGTATAAATACTTAGTCCAATCACGGGCTAGAAGTAGTGGTATCTTTCTTTCCATTACGAACGACACGCTTTGCCTGCTCCCTCCCCGTGTCCACTAGTGCTAATGTCCAGAGCGAAGAGAAGGCCAAAAAACGTTATCGAAGCAGCATGAGCTCTAGTTTTGATGCTTGGGTAATAATTTTTTTGTTGAAATATCTGAACAGCATGCCAACTTCTGAATTTCTATTTCATATGGGTTTAAGGATCAATGATCTAGTTCAAGTGGCTTGGAATGTTCAATTTTCTGAATTTACAGTTCGAAGGCTTGAAATTTTGGTAATTTTTCAGGAATTAAAAATGATAAAAAATGAAAATTAGAATGAAAATAAAAGGTATTATAAATTTTTTAAAGTAATTTAATAAAATAATAATTTTGCCTGACAATTTAGTATAATTTTAAAAATGTAAAAGTCATTTAGTATAATTTAAAAAAATTACAGGAATTTTAAAGTAATTAAATCTAAAAAATATAACCAATTTGATCAAGTTTTGGGTTAAAATTTTATATGAGAATATGCTTAGATAGTAGAATTAGAATTAGAATTAAGAATTTTTATTTTAATTTTAATTTTTTAAAATTAGAATTGTATTGAAATTATAATTTTTATATTTATATCTTACAAATAATTGAAATTCATAAAAATTGATATTAGGAGTAGAGCGTCACCATCAACTATTGTGATGGTGGTCGTCGCGAATAGTGATATCAACAATTGGCACCAGCGGTAGTGGATGATCATTGTCTTCAGGACAACGATGATGATAGTGGGCGGTAGCGCCGATGATGGATCACTACCATTGCAAATGGTAATTTTGGTGATTGTAAAATTATAATTTTTAAGGATATTGATGATAATTTTGGCTCAATCCGTGGATACTCGATTCGGTCTGAAACCTGTCACATTTAGTAAATGGGACGAGGTGGGTTTTTTTTTTACCCGTGCAAGTTTGGATAATTGTAATATCCATTCCGAACTCGACCCGATTACATATGTTAAAAATATTTTTATTAATATATTTTAATTAATATTTTTATATAAAATATAAATTATATTATATTGGTATTTGAAAAAAAATACATAAATAAATATATATATACATATATATTTAAAAAATAAAAAAATATATAATTGTGTATACCTGACTCGACCCATCCCAACATCCGATCTGAACCAGGATGGGTAATTCTTTTTAAAGGATCGAGTTTGATTTTTGTAAAACTTAATCTATTGTCATCCTTATTTAAGGGTTGAGTTAAAAATTGTAAAATTATTTTTTTAATTATATTACGGTTTTATGAAATTGATAATAAAATTTTAATTCTAATTTTAAATGTGGTGTCAAAGAATGAAATTTGAATTGAGTCCTTTAATTTTAATTTCAGGCTGATCAAATAGATCCTAATGGTAAATAGATTAATTTAAAATTTAAAAAATTAAAAAATAACATAAAAACTCATCAAGCTTTAATTCAATAGCAGTAAATTGGTTTTTGAAAATATAATATTACTGAGTTCAAATATCCAATCGAGTTAAATTAAAAAAAAAAAAAAAAAAACATAAAAATAATGTAAATCATTTTGATGTAAACCATGAGAGATTAAATTTGTACAAAAAACTTCTATTGATAAGATGAAACCCTAATTTCAGCTTCATTATCTCTCCATTATGCTATTTATGGATTTCAATGATAATTATGGAATAACTTTTATAATTTTCACATTTGGAATATTAATCTATCAATATAAAATGTTAATTACTTGTATCTAAATAGATACAGTTTTTCTTAAAGAGTGAATTTAGCAATTAAACTTTAATTCATCCAATTCAATAACTAATCTACTCATTTATATCATGAAATTAAATTAAAAGCTATGGATTAGAAATTACCTTAACCAAAACTCAACAATGCCTATTTACTCCTTACTATCAAACTATTACAATAAACCTTCCAACAACTTAATTGGGGACTCTTGTTGAAGAACACCACCATAACAACTTAAAAGAAGTGAGTTTTATTGAAGAAAATTGAAGAAAATATGAAGAAGAGGGAGTTTAAGGAAGAGCAATTTACATCTTTAAAGTAAAAAATTTTATTTCTTGATTTTAACTTCAATTTTATCATGTCTATTTGATGTATTAATGATTAATTAGTTAATTTGAGATGAAAAATCAGCATATTATGAGTTAGAAATTAGGAAGTGAAGTTGTGAAAATTCAAGTTTTGAATTAGTGTGTCATAATTCAATTTAATGGTATTAATATCCTTATTAGGTGTGTTAAGTGTAGATGAGACTTTGATCAATTTTATTTCTAGTATTTATTTATTTATAATATTTATTTCACATAATAAATTACCACATATTTATAATTGCAATAAAAAAACTGAGATTATAGAATAGTTAATTATAGGTAAGAATTATTTCCAATGTAAAATTTGTATCAAAGCCAAAAATAATTATTTCACATAGAATAATTATTTTATTATCATATTATTTTATAAATGAAATGAGACCTAATTACCTAATTAATGATTGTAAAACATCCATTCTATCTCATTTAAGTTATTTTGTGAAACAATAAAAATATTAATAAATTATATATATGAGATAAGAAAGTGAAAAGCAAATAATTAATAAGATGTAGTAGTAGGTGAATGAAGAAAGATGTTTGATTTGGACCAAAATTGAGGTGTTCGGACCATTTATATATTCTTATAATTTTTATTACTATCAATTAAAATTTTATATTAATTTATATATATATAATTTAAGTCAAATTTTATATAGATTTTAAAAAAATTAATATTATTTATTATTTTATTAAAATTTAATTGTTATATTATTAATTATTTATAAAAAAAATTTATCCGTTCCATAATTTATAGCAATTATATTATTTTATCTAATATATTAATAAATATATTTTATTATAGTTTTTTTATATTATAATGTTGTTATAGTTTTACTTTTATATTTTTTTTTATTTTTAAATAAATTTATATTATTTTACCAATACAAATTTATTGAAGATTTTATATGCTATTGCATATTAAGGATTCTTTTGATAAGATGAAAATTAGTGTGGTAATTGTTGGTTTCTGTTATGTTTTTTTATTGAATTTTATGTGTCCAGATTTATTATTTTTATTGTAATATTTAAATTATCTCACATTTTGTATTAAATTTTATTCTTTAAATTTTTTTCATCATCAACTCGATATCAATAGTTATTTCCCTTCATAATAAAAAAAATTATTTATCAATAAAATAAAAAAATAATATTTAAATTCAACTAACTTACACTAATTTTTTTCTAATTCATAACAATACCCGCAGTATGTACAGATAGTTTACTAGTATTAATTTATTTTAGAGTTTAGTCTTTATTATTCATTCATTACATGCTTGATTATTTTAAGTATTGATCATTGCTATTAACCATGTTAATTTCTTTTATTATCAATTAGAATTGTAATTTTATTATTTGATACAGTTAAATTAATCAAATCGTTCTATAAACTGAATCAAACCGTTTTATTATAGTTTGATTTTTACAAATAAATAGTTTGATTTTTAAATTTGATATTAAATTTCTTTCCAAAATTTAAAAAATAAATTTGTTGCATAAATTAAAAAGGACAATGTACACATAAGATTGAATGAGATGAGAAACTGAAATCAAATAGGCCTATCCACTTTCTCCTCCCCGTCAATTCACAATCTTCGTAAAAAATATGGGCCTAGCCCAATTGAAACACATCAAGTTATTACAGAATAACTCTTGAATCTGTAGTTGGGTACTAGTTCTAGCTGATGGAGGATTGATTTGATCTCAATTATGGTCCATAATACACTGTTAAAAGAGTTAATAAGTAGGCTATAAGTTTGAAAGTTAAAAGTCTTTTTTATTTTATTATTTTTTACAATAAGTAAAACTTATATTAACATAAAGAAAAATACAAATAGCAAATAAAACTGCATTTGTTTAATACAACTTCATACTATTTTATTAGAATATGAAAAATAATTTCAGATCTAGATGGATAAAAAAATAGAGTCCATATTTCTTTGAAACATTAATAAAGAAAGTGATACGATATAAACTTTATTTATTGGATAAGCCGAATCAAATTTCAAATCCAACAGAAAAAAAAAATAAAAAAAATATATAAATATATTAGAATTAATGAACAGATTGAAATACACTCACGATAGGTTTTTAGATCTATATCTATTTAGTAATAAATTAATTAATAAGTTAATTGACTTAATTATTTAAATATAATAATAAATTATTATATTTATTTTTTATATATTTAAAATTTAAATAGAATTTATTATCAGTATCTTAAGAATTTTAACCACAAAATAATTCTAAGAGAATTTTAATTAGAAAAACAGATCACAAATTATCTGCAAAAAATAAAAATAAAAAATAGAGAAAAAATTGTCTTTTTGTGTCTCTATTATTTTCCCTTCAATTCACTGATCTTGTCTTGTCTTAACCTACGAAAAGGTGTACTATTGATCCAATAATTAGCTGTCTAATACTCTATAATGCTATGATTATTCGTAGGAAAGAAAAAAAAAAAGGAAAAACACATTATGAAATTCTTGAACTTTGAGTAATTTTGTTAATTGAGGTCCTAAGTTTTATTTGCCACGTTGAGCCCTTATTTTATTTTTCTCAAATTTTTAATTATTTATTTTTCTCACAACCAGTATTTTTTTGCATAATAAAAATAAAATTGATGATAAATTACAGAATGCCAATGTAAAAATTATTAAAATATTATATTATTTTTAAAAAATTATACTAGTTAATACATAAAATTTAAAAATTTTAGGGATGCAAAAGTAAATTTCATAAGAAAAATTAATATAAAGTTTTTAATATTTTTAAATCGATTTTAAAAAATTTCTCATTAAAAATTTTCAATGTGAAAAAAATAAATTTTCAAAAGCTTAATATAGATAAATAAAATTTCAGAGATAAAATGCAATAAATTAAGAGGTCTAATAAAAAATGTCTCTAAGCAGAAAAAAGTTTAGTGTTTTAACTCTATTTTGTATCTCAAGATTTATTGTGTGTGTTTTTTATCTTTTAAGAATAAATCTAGTGTTATGGTTATTAAGAGTTATACAATTAATAGCTCTTGATCCATGTACTTGTATTTTTTTTATTATTATTTCTCTAGTAGGATTTTTTTTTAATTGTTGTAATTTTCTATCTAAATTTACTTTTCCTTTTTTTTAAAAAAAAAAAAAGTAAAAAAAAGTCTCCACACAGAGTTTTCTTTTTTCTTTTTCTATTGAGTTTGTCAGACTATCTAAGCATGGTAAAAAAATATTTAAACATTTAAATTTTATCCAAAAATTCTAATTTTATTTAGAGATAAAAGTTAAATCGATCAAATTAAATTAAAATTAAAGATTTTATGATTATTTAATTTAAAAAATAAAACAGATCACAAATTTAATTTAATTTACGATTTAAATTTTTTTCTTCAATTTTAAATCAAATTAAAAGTTTATATATATATATATATTACAATTAAATATATTTTATTTTATATATAATCATGTATTTTTTTAACTTATGTTAATTTAAAATTTTTAAAAAATTATCACTCACAAAAATAAATAAAAAAATTTAATTTTTGAAAAAAATACAAGTTTTGAATGTGTTAATTAATAGAATAAAAAAATTTTAAATTATACATTAAATTATTTTTTATTTTTTATCATCGATAATTTATCAATATTTTTTTCAAATTATAATAAAATAATAATGATTTATAAATAAAATATTTTTTATTTGAAACTGATAAATAAAATGAGATTAAATCGAATTAAATTAAATTAAATTAACAATTTGAGTACAATGATAATTTAATTTAATACCACTTCTAATTTTGTGAATTTGGTAGTGAATGCTGCCAAGGGGAATCAGAATTCATTGATTACTATCTTAGCAGAAAATAATGCATATTTGGGCTTCTACCATAATCTTATATTTCTTAAGATAGTATTGAAGTTTACATCTCTGAATAAGTGTGAATTTGTTGATAAACATATACATATTTTTTAAAATTAATAAAATATTTTTAAAATTCAATATAAATAATTTATTTTTTTAGAAAATGCTATAATTTTGCTTTCATAATAAAAAAATAACACATCTTAATAAGAAAATAAAATCTAAATACATTAAAAATTATAATAATATAGCTTGAATTTCTTTTAATTTTCTTTAACCGTGTTGGTAAAATATTAGAATTAATAATTTAGTGAAAATATATTTTATTTGATGACTATTAAATTATAGATTAATTATTTTTATATTTTTAAATAAATCAAGTTATTTAAATATTAATAATATATTTAAAATCATGAAAATAAACTTAAAGATATTAAAATAGTCAAACATACTAAAATAAACATACTAAAATATTTTTACAAGGAAAAAAAAAAAGTTGGAAGCCAAGTCGCAAGTCAAGTCTACACAGTATTAAAATCAAACTTGATTTTAAAAAAAAAAAAACTCAACGGTAAGGTTTCATTAAAATTTTCATGTGAAAATAATTTATAGTAAAAAATTTTATATTTAAATTTTTATTATATTATTTTTTTTATTAATATTAATTATAAAGAGAGAAATAAAATTACTATTATATTTTTTGTAATGCAAAGATGTTTCATAATTTTTTTTTTCAAATATAAAACTTGATTTTGTTATAAAATTTGAGACCCAAACTTTAATTTTAACTTAAATATTTAACTAAAAAAGATATTTATAAATAAATAAATATTTATTTATTGATTTTCTTAAATAAATTTCAAATAGTTAGCATAAATTTAATAAATTTTAACTCGAATTTAAATTGATAAATTAAATTAAAATATTATCTATAGTATAAATATTTTTAAAATTATATAAAAAATTAAATATTTTATTAATTTCACAACTGAATTAAATATTATAATATTAAAAATTAAGGCCTAATTTGGCACAGTTTAACTCTTCATACGAGAAAAAATTTTATTTTTAAAAATGATATTTTCAAAAGTAATTAACTATTCATTTGTGTTTGATAAAATATAATATAAAAGCTGTTTATAAATTAATAATAAGTAGATTTGTTATTGTTAACAAAATTAAATGATATTTTTATCTATTAATTTTTTAAAATTAGTTACACGTTTAATTTAAAATTTAATTATTTTAAAAAAATTTAATTTCTAACTTATTTAAAAAATTAAATTTTAATTATTTAAATAATTATTTTTATTAATTTTAATATTTATCAAATTGAGTTAAAATTAACATTCCATCCAAAAAAATTTATTTTTTCTTTTATATAAGGTATGCGAAACCGGCATTAAATCAATTAAACATAAATTAAAGAGTTTGGAATAAACCAGAGTCTTCACTCATATATAACCTTAATTAATGGTGTGGGGGCCCCAAGAGAAGCAAAGGAGTTATGAAGTACATCAGAGTTTCACGTGATAGGCACAGTTAAAAAAAAAAGCATAGTTTCACACTTGAATTTAGGTACTGTCACACTGACCCATTTCAGACTTTCCCCTCCCCAGTTTCTTACTCTCTTGTACAAATTTTCTTTTAATTTCATATTCATATCAATCTCCAATATTTTCAGAACTAGACAAAAAAAAAAAAAAAACAGATAAAGACAAAAAAAAATCAAATATTTAATCAAAATTAAATTAATTAAATTAAAATAAAATAAAAAATAATTAGATTTAATATTATATAATAAAAAATATACATTAATTTTTTTATTATATAATATAAATTTAAAATAATAATATAATAATAATTAATTATTATAAAAATAAAAATTATCATAATTAATTTAAAAAAAATTATAAAAAGTATTTTTTGATATTATATATTATTATATAAAAAAAATTTAATATATATATCATATTAATTGTCTTTTAATTTTTTTATATTTAGATAATTTTATCATTAAAAAATTTAATAAAAATTAAATTATAATTAAATAATAAATATAAATATATTATAATTATATTATAAATCAAAAACATGATAAATAAAGTATATTTATATAAAATAAATAAATTAATACACATTAATTAAAATTTCAAACAACAAATATATATATATATATATTTATATTTTTTAATTATTTTAAAAAAACTAATAATATAATTTATTAATTAATTAAATTATCTAATAAATATAAATATTAAATTTAAAAAATATTAAACCGCGTCATTTTGATAAAAATAAAATAAAAAAATAAAAAAATTGATCCTTGTGAATAAAAAATTGGATCCAATTTTACATATTCTATCATTTTTTGTCCCATTTTTTAGGAATAAATAAAAAGAGACTGTACAGTTTGATTTCAAATTCGATTTTCAATTTTTCAGTTGAATTTCGATTTTGATAATTATACAAATCACAACTTAGTTTGAGTGTTTCAAACTTAAACATAGATCGCTGATTCAACGCCTTAATTATTAGTAACCAAGAGAGATTAACCTAATCGATCCCGCTCGAATTTAAATTAACCGAAATCCATGAACTTTTGAATGCTAGACGGTAAAATTGTTCTTCTTGCATGACTCGAAGACTCGTTCTAGTCGAAAGCGATATTAAAAAAAAAAAAATAAATTAGTTAATTAAGTACTTAATTAATTAGAAATCAAACATGCACTAATCAAACTGAAACCCAAGACCACACAGATTACATTAATTACCATAATTTCAATCTCTCACTAATTATTTAACCAGACGAAGACAAACACACAATCCATAATTCATTTTCTTCTTCTTCATTTTTGGCGTTTAGTGGCAGAAAATAACTTTAAGCTCGCGTGGCGAAGAGCACTCATGCATAAGTGAAGGACTGTCATAGGCGTAAGTAAACGTAGCGGGGCAAGCATGTTTGAAAAATTCCGAAAAACTTGATCCTTTGCATGTTTGCGGACTATTATAATGATTCCGGCAACAAAGCTCGTCAGTCCCAAACGCCTCGCAACCACTTTTACACGCCACCACCGGTCCATGACCCGCCGGATACCTCACCTGTAGTTCCGCCGGACATGTCGTCAGTAGATTTGCTCTGCATCCGACTACTGGACATAAACCTTTGCCTTCGTGTGGAGTTACTGTCATTGGAAGGTTAAATCCGTCGACTAGAGAGACACCGTAAGAGGAGAAGTCGTTGTAGCCATGGTGGAGGCTGAACTGTGCGAGAGTTGCAGGAGTGGCGCCGCCAAGGCCGTTGCACTCTAATTGGTGGTTGCAATCTCCTGTAGCGCAGTGGAACTTACCGTTGGTGTGAGTGCAGCCAGTGCGACCCCAGATCCGGCCGGACCAGTGGCTGTTGGGGACAGCGAAGGAGCGGTGGGTAAGAGTGGACAGAGGGAAACCGCCTTTTTCAAGGACTGGGTAGCCGGCGTTGGGTTGGATTGCTGGATAGACAGTGAAAGGACAGTTGTTGACTAAGGTTAAAATGAGCCCTGGAGTCGTAGCTTGGCAAAAGGTGCAGAGGATAAGGAAAGTAGCACAAATGGCAGAGAAGAGTAAAGTAGTAGAAGCAGCCATTTTCCGAAGAGAACAAGAGCTTGAGAAGAGAAGGGGATGACACTTGGTTCTTATAAGCTTAGTACATGAGTAGGAGATTACCATCACATTTTCAACGTGGTCTTTTGCGAGAATTCTTACAGCCAGTAAATACATCAGTTAAAGATATATATAAAAAAACAGATATCAATATAATTTTTTAGTAAAAATAATATTAACTAAAATATTTTGGGACTTGTTAACTAATATATGATATAAATTTATTTACTTGATATAGATAATTTTTTGCACTTTCAAAACAATAAAAAAAAATTAATTAAAAAAAATTAATTAATTAATAAAATAAATGAAATTAAAAATTTACAAAATATATAAAAATTATAAAAACATATATTGATTTCAGCAATAAAAAATTTATTTTTTGTTTCTCTTGAATATTTCTTCCGTCTTAAAATAAATACCTTAATTTTTTTAATATATCTTAATTTAATTATTTTATTTTAATATTTCAATAATATTCTCATATATTTATTAACTTTTAAAAAATAATGAAATAATCATATTTAATTAAGAGAAATATTAAAATAATAAAGGAGATGATTGTATTTAATTAAAAAAATATTTTATAACGAGAATATTTATTTTAACATGCTTTAATTTAAATAAAAATAAAATACCCACATAAATTTATTTTTTATAAATTCCACCATTTCTAATCCAATATCAGACAACTTTACAAAAAGGAAATTTTTTATTGAAACGAAATCAATGCATTTGGTACTTACAGTGTATCATCATTATATTTTGTTTTTTTTTTTAAATCTTTTTTTAACTCTGATTTTATGCATATTTCCAATTCCAAAGGCTTGAAAATTTGAAAATCCATCTTCAAAAATTTTGAAACTCCATGTGAATGTATTATTGCCAGTTTGCTGCTTTACAGCTTTAGCATTTAAGCAAATATCAATTCATTTTCCTTCTAATTCTCTTCTTCTATATCATGAATTACAATTTTCTCCTGTCTATTGCTTGCCAATAAATGGAAATTTTCAATTTGTTGAATAATAAATCAAGCAAAAGGTTCATAGTTTGGCATATATTTGGTTTAACTCTTTTTTAGGTACAATAATTTCATTTTATTTTTTATTTTGAAAACTTTGGCTAGTTAATTAGTATTTCGAAGCTAATTTTCAATATATATAATACTAAATTCATTTTTATAATATAGTTAAATATATAAAAATTCATTTTATATATTATTTTTCTTTTGTCGAAGAAAAATCTTAATTTTTAGAGGAAATAAATAAAATTCAATTAAAATCTAAGTAATAATATTGTCACATTTTAATGGAATTATGACGATCTTATGATATGTGAATATTTAAAATTATTTAATATTCATAAACTCTTGATAACTACTAGTAATTAAATAAAATTTTGATAGTGACAATAGTTATTATATATCTTAGCCTAAAATCAAAACATGCATATAACTCAAATCTTAATAATTCTCTAAATATTTTTATGAAGAAAAATAAATAATTTATATTAAAACTAACATGCCATCCATAGTTATTAATAATTATTCAACATAATTTACAACTTATAGAAAGTTGTCATAAATTTCAAAATATATCCATTTGAACAATATGAAGTTTCTAGAATGTCTTTATAGACACACCTTTATATAAATGTCAATAGTTCCTTGTGGAAAAAAAAAAGGGTGAGGAGCTAATCCTTCCAAATTAATTAGTCCTACCAAGTTAGCTTATGCCTAAATATGAGTAAAAACTCAGTACTATATTTATAAAGTTCAAGGTGCAAGATAGCTTCACAATAATGACATTAGTTGAATATAGCTTAAAATATATAATAACTATAGATAGAATGAATAAGATAAATAAAATATAATAAAGTGTAATATTAGTAGTATATATCAACATAATATATAAAATATTAGAAGCGCGAATACTTACTTTATGTTGCTAATTTATCATGAAAACATAAGACTAATAAGTTACTTACGTCTTAAGATATACTTGGCCCCCAAGTGGATTTAGCATTGTTATATAATTCAATATTTTCAAAATCTATCTATTAAAGAATTGATAAAAACAGAGAGTCGGAGATTCGATCGAGTAAAATCAATTAAATTGAAAAAAAATCGATATACATACATACGTATATGATGAAAATAAATATAATTTAATATTTATTATTTTTAATTAAAAGTAATAAATATTAAATTATAAATATTCACAGGTCGATTCACTTATTTTTTAATCATTTTTGGAGAATATTTTTTTAGAGCTGACCATATTTATTTCTGATTCGATTTTTTATTTTTTCAATTCGACTGACCGATCTTATTCGGTCCAATTTTAACAATAATGATATAATCTACTATGCATGCACAGCGTTGACACTCTTATCAGTGGAGGTTTATGCTACAATGCTTGTAAGGATCATTTAATAACAATAATAATATAAAAATAAAAAGAAATTAGGTTTTGATATGCTATATAGTATAAATTATAAAAATAAAAAATAAATCATGCTAATTTTCATATTTAGTTAAATTAAGAAGGACTATGGTTGGATTTTGAAATATTTCTAGATGCTAGTTGGAAGGACTGAAGTGTCATTTTTAAAAAAAAAACTAAGAATCTGGATATATGCCAAAAGTAACTTATACAGATTACTTAGAGTATTGCTTGTCACCTTTTTACTTTTGGGTTATCTAATGTGCTCATATGTAATTGGCAATTGCTAAAAAATGCCCTGTTAATTATTTTATAGGATTCTGCAAAAATCATTGTAGCTAAGTTATGATATTCACATTCATACAACCAAATTAGCCACAAAGAGAAAAGGAACGAATCACTTGAAAAAAGAAAAAGAAAAAGGAAGAACAAATTAATTTTTTTTTATTAAAACTATAATATTAATAATTAATATTAAAAAAAATTATTATGATATAATATTTAATTCGAGATATCTATGTAAATAAGGGTGAGCAAAAAATGAGATTAATTAAAATTGAATTGTATTGAATATAATTTATTTGATTTGATAATGTTTATTTTTGTAAATTTGATTTATTTAATTTAGTTTTATTTTTTAGAAAAAAAATTTAAAATAAATGAACCAAACGAAATATATAAATATATTTTTAATAATTATATATTTATTTTATTAAAAAAATTGAATAATCAAATTAAAATATATATATTCAGTTTAGTTTGATTAATATTATAAAATTTTAATTTCAGTTCGATTAAAAATTTAATTTAATTTGGTTTAATTTATTATTTTAAATTTTAATTTTAATATTTTAATTTTTTTAAATTTCAGTTAAATTTAAATCAGATGAATTAAATACTTATCCCTATTAAAAAGTATAAGCTCCTTACTATCTAGGAATGAGATTAAATTCACTAATAAAAAGCTACGGAGGAGAAAAGCTAATTCATAGATTACGCACGAAATAAAACTAGGTTATGCAAAAATGTTAGATTTGAGTGGGAGTGCGTCCGGTACGAGACAGAGGAAGTGGCAGTGGATAGCAACAAAACATTGGGGTTAATACACTGCAATCCTGATGTGAAAGAGGATAAGCATTAGCAAAAGGACAACACATAATCCGAGGTCCCTGTTGGTCCGTATACCAACACAATATTGAAGAAGACAAAAAATCGAAGTTGTTTTGGGACTTTTATAGGGTCGAGACAGCTACTGTGTAAAAAATAAAGTAGTTTTTGTTGTATTAATTTTTGAAATTCAAAAAATTTTATAAAATTTTTTAAAAATTATAATATTTATTATAATAAATTTAATAATATATTTTTTTATAAAAAAATTAAATAATATTAAATTTAAATTATTAAAATTTAATAATTTAAATTTAACATATTTTTAATATATATTTTTAAATTTATTTAATTTTTATTTCATATAAAAAATATATTATTAAATTTATTATAATAAATATTATAATATTATAATTTAAAAAAATTTTACTAAAATTTTTTAAATTTTAAAAAATTAATATAATAAAAACTATTTTATTTTTAACGCAATAATCACACTGTAATATTCATTGAACGTATCTTTTTTACACTCAAATTCGTTTGAATTCTAATTGATTTGTGCTTGTGCAAGATAATTCCAGTTGAACTCGAGTTTCGATATTGCTATATTATAATATTTAATTCGAATGAAAAAAATAATTTTATATTATATAATAAATTATTAATTTGATTTTTTTATTTAATAAATGCTGCCTAATTCGCAACTTTTTCAATTGATCGAACATTTTTTTAATTCAAAATGGCAAGTTTTTTTCTGCACTCATTTTGTTATCTTTTCTTGCTTTTTTAAAGCTAAACTTTTTCTCGATGCTGCCTATATTATCTTTATCTTTCAATCGGTGGAAAGAAGAATTTGAATTAGAATATCTTTGTAAAAGAAAGAGAGAGGTATCTTTTCAATCTTTTCAATTTTTAATGGGTTTTGAAAAAAAAACAAAAGTTGTATAGCTCAATTCTCAATCCGCTTTCATCTTTTTAACAAAAGTTTAAACGGCTAAGTAGAAAAATCAAGAATTTACTTCTTTCGATAAGAGACTAATAATTTTTTTTTACAGACCAAATTAACTTTTAAAAGCAAATTCTCCTACC
This sequence comes from Aleurites moluccanus, assembly GCA_948193065.1. Classification (NCBI taxonomy): domain Eukaryota; kingdom Viridiplantae; phylum Streptophyta; class Magnoliopsida; order Malpighiales; family Euphorbiaceae; genus Aleurites; species Aleurites moluccanus. Next base: position 15,944 of record CANXYC010385962.1, read on the forward strand.
ATCCAATTTACCAATTGCTGTTTTTTTAACAATTTTTAATACTACAAACTTTTACCACAAGATTAAAAAAAAAAAAAAATTATTATTAACGATTAAAGATTTTATAAACTGAAAAAAATATTTTTATTTTAAATCAATAATTATTAACGTCTATTTAAATAACTCATAATTTTCTATACAATTGCTTGGAGATTTAGGAGAAATTGATGTGGTGTATTAATGTTTTTGTGATAGTATAATTTGTAAAGCTCCGATAATTTATTTTACATTTAGTCTATATTTGATTTGAAGAAAAGAGTGAAGAAAAGATGATGGAGAAAATTAGTTGGAAGGAAATAATAAAAGGAAGGAGGATACTCAATCCTTCTTTTCTCCTGGAATTGGAAAGAAAATGAAAGATAAATTTTTTTTTTTGAATAATTATAAATTTGTCCTTAATTTTTGGATAAAAATTTAAATATTATGTTGCTTTTAAGTCAATATATATATA